>CAWUFW010021557.1:0-117656 GCA_963921515.1 Calotriton arnoldi
TGGTCTCCAGCTGTTCCTGCGCAGTGTGGGGGAAGTGAAGGTGCAGGGGTATCAAGCTGATACAAACTGTGATGTTTACAGGTATGATAAATCCTGCATAATAAAACCGTAACAGAAGTTCATGTGGTCGTAACCTTCCTTTTCTTTCCTACGAAGGTTACGACCACACGAACTTCTGTTACGGTCTTTTTATGCAGGATTTATCATACCTGTTTGTCCAAGTGCAATACACTGTACCAGATTACGTTTGTGACTATACGGACGCTTGACCATTGTCACCATTTCTCCAACAGGTTTCTGAATACTGACTTTCGGAATATGGAATTGTATTGGGGAGTTCCCGCAGCATATGCAGTTAATTGAATCCACACGTTGCCCTGATGAAGTTCCCCGTTGGGAATGGAACGCGTTGGCTGAGCTTTTCGTATTGTTGATTTATGTATTTGTAATGAAAAACTGTTTTTACACTACTGTTGACTACTGGACTTCATGACCTGGCGCACCCCCATTTCAGTAACTACAATCTTGGATCTGGAGCACAGAGGCGTCAAGCAACGGCTGGCGTTGGGGTTGGTTGCGCAGGAACACTACGAATTGGAACTAGCGTGTGGTGCGGATACAGGGGCCCGCCGTTGCTTTTGTGGACATGCATCCAAGACATGTGTGAGGAAGTTTGATAGGGCTGGCTGTGAGACTCCTCCGACTCTGGCAGTTGTTGGTTGGAAGGTACCAGAGGCCAACAGGTGCAGCACAGCCAGCAGCTTTGTCTGCGGAGGGATGTTGGTTCTCCGCTGTGTTGGTACCGTCAGCCTGTGGGCAATGTGGGTCAGGATGCAGAGGATGGTTGTCCTTTTGAGCCTGTAGTGGGCAATGGCATCCTCTGGCGTTGAGTGTCTGAGGCTGGTGCGTTTTAGGAACGTCCGCTGTCTTCTTCTGCGCTGCCTAGGTGGTAGTCTGGGGGGGAGGGGTCCTGGGGGTGGTGGCGGTGGGTGTTGTGGACCTCTTGGGTCTCCGAGCTGCATGATCAGTAGCTCCATGACATGTGTTGGTCTTCAGATGTGGCTCTGGGCTGGGCTCCCTTTCATACTGCAGGTTGTCGTCCTGCTTAACACCAGTAAAAGGCAGGTGTTAAATCCCTGCTGCTAACGCGCCTTATCGCCTGTTTTTGGATCGCATCGCAGATCTGGATGGTCGTTGAGAAAATCGGGAAGTGGTGTTTTCGTGTGTTTTTGCACGGGAACGCCTACTCTGCATATCATCAGTTAGTTGTCGCTCTCATCCGTGTCGATGTTTTTTGCGGAAGCTGTCGCTGGAAAACTGGCGATATCGGCAGTTTGCACCAGCTTGAGAATAGGGCGATAAATCTATCGCCACTTTTGCGGCGCTAAAGTGCCGATAAATCGGCGATAAGTCCTTGAGAATATGCCCCATTGAGTATAAACAAGGGGGAATGAGTGTAAATGATGCTACCTGCGGCAGGTGCAAACAAGTATAGAAATGGTTTGGCTGGTACAAGTTGATTGTAGACCTCGAGTGATGAAGAATGGAGGAGAGATGCTGAAAGGTGGTGAATGGTGTTTAGTGCTTTGGTGGTTTTGCTCAATGCAACAGTGCCACATGTAGTGGTGAGTAATGTTGGGCTAAAGACAATACATTGTCAGTTGATAGACCTCTTGTGGTGGTTACTGTGAGGGTGCAGGCATGTTGGGGAATGTTTAGGGTTGTTTCATTGTTACTTTAACAGATCGAGATCTATGTAGTTCCACCTATGGAGAGAATGGACAAGCATAAGCAAGTGATAACTGGTGTGGGTTGTTTACATGTGTGTGATATAGTTGTGATGTTGAGAGTGGCACAATGTCTTAAGTGACAGAGGGTTGCCATGTACTTAGATGTTAACCACAGGCAGGAATGAGTGTAGTGTGTAAGATATTGAGAGTTAAAAAATGTTATCAGCTGTCCAAGAGGCTGTGGAACATGTTTACTATTGTGTTAAGGTTAATCTATTGCCAGAGGGATGGGCTTGGTGTTTTTGTAGTTCTTGAGAAATGGTGGTACCTGCAAGTGTGAAAACTTTAGCACAAGATGATAGGTGCTGAAAGTTTGCTAGTCTGAGCTGTTTCTTTTTAGTTTTTCTTGTGCAGCGTGCAATGGAGAGGAATGAGTTTTAAGTGAGAGAGTATTATTTCAAGAAGTCTAGGTGGCAGGATACAGGGCGTAGCCTTATCTCTGAAGGGCTTATTAGTGGTGGTGGTGGTGAAGGAGAAGAAAGGGCAGTAGAGAGAGCTTCAAGTATAAATTGCCAGGAGAGTACCAGTGCTTACAGTCAAAGAAATATGCAGTGATGGCTCAAGGATGCATTTGCACTACGTTGCCTGTGCCTTATGAAATCAGATGAAGTGTAATTATCTCTATTTTGTGAATATTTCATTGCTTTAAGTAATCAATGTGGGTTACTCAGTCTTGTTTTTATGTCCCTGTCCACTTCTGAGGTTAGTGGTTTATCTGTGCTACCTGGCGTTGTGTGTGAAATCTCTGCTCATCTTACTGCTGCTCTCTGACAGGTTGTGGGGCCCCCCTAAGAGTACAGTGTGGCAATGGTGCAGTCTGTTGGGCTCTGCCGGGAATTAAGTAGTGTGCTGTATTTCTCTGTCTGAAGCACATTACAGCATTGTTGTTGAACATTTATTTAAGTGCTAGGGAGACTATTCATAAACTGCACTTTGTAGTTTTTTCTTAGTAGCAGAGTAGCACCACTCACATGCTATAAAATGCAATTCACAAACCTACGTACAGAGTTTGCCGCCTTACTTACACTTTCTATGCAGAGATCCGCACACATAGGTCTATGTGTCAGTGATAAATGCAGGAGGGCTGGGAAAGTGGCTGGAATGGAGAATACTTACACCTGGGAAGGTTAAGGAGAGGTTTGGGGAGGGACATGCAAATACAAAACACCCACACACACAACATTAAGCCCCTTGCTATTTACAAACTGCATTTACAAAGTTACTACAGCCAAGAACGTGCCAAAAGTTGTAAATACACTCCATCCCAGCCTTTTAGTAAGTTCACCACCAAACATGACCACGTACAGGTACGTCAACACACTCCCATAGAAAATAATAGAGGCAGACTCTTAAAATAACACCCCGTAAGAAATAATGTTTAAATATATAAAGCTATTTTAACTTTTAAAATAAATATACACATTTTATTTACTTTAAAAAAATATATATAATAATTTAATTAATCAATAACTATTATATTATAAAATGTAATAATACAGTTACTTTAATATTAAAATTATAATAAAATATAAAACATTTGTTAAATAATTTTTAGCATCTAAAAATAATTCTATTCCAAACTTTTAATACATTTAAAATTTAAAAAAAAAAATCATGTAGGTGGGATTTTTCGAACTTATTCTTTAGGGATATTATTGTTAAATTAAATACATTTCTTTTAAATAGTTTAATAATTAACACATTTAATGTAATGTGCTGTAATATTTTATTGTATTCATTTTTGATTGAAAAGAAATACAAGTATTTCACATTAATATTTTATTTAAAAAAATATGTATATACTTAATATTTGTTTTTAAAGTGTATTAAACCTTAATAAATGTCCTGATACTTTACCATACGGAGATCTCTGCCCCAGTTACAGAGACTCCCTCCTACGAGTTAAAAGTTCAGGGTAGTAACTTTACACTTGTAAATTCCTTTCTAGATGGCTCTATCAGGGGATGGAGACATCTCAGTTTACACTTAGGTATAACTTTACATTTGGAAATGAAGAATAGCAAAAATTTGTAAAGTTACTCCTAGGGGCAGGAGTATATTTACAGGTGAGTACAGAGGAGGCTAGGGCACAGAGGAGGTGGGGGACTTCCTGATGAGCTGCCACAGTGCGCCTATACTGCTATTGCTGGGTACCGTGAAAATGCAATGTTTGGTCCCATCTTTTCAAAATGTTGCTGTGGCATGATCCCCACCAAGCCCTACCCCTGCGCCCAGGGCTTTAAGTGGGCCGGGTCCTTCCGGGTCTCAGACCAGGTGGTTATTAAAAATGGACATTGAAATGGGCCCCTATCAGACCCTATATTCATGTTCTTAACCTAAATGGCAAATAACACTGATCGATTTCTGAGCAATAACGGTTGTTTTTTAGCATTCAAATCAATCTATGTGAGCAATTTAGTTCCTGTTAATATTTCACGTTTAACACTCTTTGGGAATGCAAGATTAAGTAAACTATTTCCAGAACATTGTGTTTCTGTACTTTTTGTGTGTAACATATTGCTCTTTTATAATGCATATTTGGAACCGAGTCGCTTCCAGGTGTTTACAAGGGGCCACAATTGCGAGCTCTGGTGTTTGGGCTGAAGGCAGTGCGAGTTTCTCACAGTGCCTGTAGGTGGGTCAAAAAGGTGTTCACAATACATGGTCATCCGATCATTGGCCTCTCACAGACCAACGGCTACTTTATTCCAATTGTTTTGTGCAAATGTGTGTGATGGAGGTACGTAGATGTCAAAACATTGACATGGTGAAAGTAAAAGAAAATGCAGTGCTAACAGGTGAATGCGTGCATTGTGTGTTTGGGTGTGATGCAGCGAAGGGGATGCATTCAGGAGAGAGTGAAAAGTGGGGGCAGAAGAGGAAAGAGATAAGGTGTCAAATATCCAAATGGACGCAACGTGGAGAGAAAACGGTCGTACATGTCTAACAAAGAGTGAACATAACAGGACTCATTGAGTGACTCAGAAGGCCACTACCCCGTCCACAGGCCTCAGTAATGTAGTTTACATATTCAAGCCAGGCCCTTAAGTACATAGGCCACGCCCCCTTTAGAGCCCCCCCCACACTTTTTCATCTCTCTTAAAGCCCTGCTTGCGCCCCCCTCGCTCTGCCCCTCGAGGGTCGGGATGCTGCTCGTAGGCCCTGCTTTGTGCAGCGAGGAGCTGCCATGATGAAATGTTCCGGGTGGGTTCTAGGTTCCCAGTCCGCCCCCCTCGTTCGAATGTGCTCTTACCATGCAGCTGTCCCGGGGGCGGCGGCGGCACCGGCCGGCGGGGGTGGCAGCAGGTGGTGGCTGGCACGCAGCGGGCTTGTCCGGGCCTTCATGCGCGCTCTCTGCAGCAGCTGCTTGGCCTGTTCATGGCGGGCGCTCAGGGCCAGCTCCGGCGGAGGCTCCGACGACCTACCAGGAGGGGGAGGGAAGAGATAAACACGCGGATTACAGGGGCTTTGGCTATGACGACAGGTGTCTGTCTGCCGCGCGACACAGCAGGGGGACCAGACGCTCTGCTCGGACAAGGCTGCAGTCTGCGGGAACGAGCAAATCGAGGCATACACGAGGAGAACAATTAAACACCAGGGACATGGCTCAACGAAGCTTCCTTTTTCACACAAACACTTGTTATTTGCTCTCTACACAGTGACCCTCTCTCGTATTCTCCCCTGCTCATCTCATTGTTACCCACGCTGTTCTATATTCTTTCTTTAAACAATTTTCTTCTCTTGTCTCACCTAGTTTCTCTTCTCCGTTTCTCTGGATCTCTCTTTTGAGCGTTGTTTCCTCTTCCTTTTCTGTCTGACTCTATCGCCCTCTTTTATACTGTCCTATGCCCCCTCGTTTCAGGGATGGATATCTCTTGTGCACGCGTGTTCTCTCTCTTTTCCCTAAACTATGCTCTCTGGTTTAATGATCTCTTTTCTCATGGCTCACCTGTTTCTTTCTATTTCTTTGGGCTTTCCTTGTCCCTCCTTTCTCTTTCCGCGAACTCTCTTTTCACTTTCTCTTTCCTTCATCTCTTTTCAATGGAACGTCTTTGGTACTCGCTCATCTCTGTCTCTTTGGAATCTCCTATATATTTCCCTAGTGTCACTTTACTGAGTTTCATCTGTTTCTTCTTGTTTCCTTTCCCCTTTGTCTCAGTTTCCCTGTGTTTTTTCCCCCCACAAAGCCTTCTTTGCTTCTTCCCTGCTCCCTCTATTCTCTCTGTTTCCATAGTTCCTTTCGCTCTCTCATTCTCTCTTTTCTATTTAAATGGTCATTCTTGTGTTTCCCTTACTCCTTCATATTCACTGACCCCTCTTCCTTTCCCAGCTCAGACCACACAATTAATCATGAAATAAAACTATAAGTGATAACTTCTCCACTTCTGCAGTTCATTGAATATCATCCCTGGTAGATTTATGGGATACAACAAGTCTTTGTTATCTGGTATTATTAGGTTTTTTAATTTGTTATATTTGGAAATGTTTCAAATGTTCTAGGGAGCAATGTTAATGGATGAATTTGATGCATTTTTTATGCATTAGTTATAAATTCCAATTCCTTCTATTTTCAAACTCATTTAATATTGACTTTAGTGTTAACAGTGATTTGAATTAGATATGCAAAAGGACATTTCCGAAATGGAGAGAAAATTGCATGCCATGTTTACTGATCCAGATAGTTTGCGGCCAAGAGAGTGTTTTTATATCTAAAGTCCAGCGTTTCTCTAAGCAACACCCATGTCTGATGATGCCTCTCATTAGAGCCACCTGGGATAGCTGCTTCAAGAGGTGGATTTTGAATAAACATCTCTAAATCTATTGTTCCCATGACCCGCCGTACCTGAAAGGTGGGGATTATGCTACAGACGACTTTTGCACTCTCTCTCTCCTCATCCGCTGCTCCCTCATCTTTCTCCTCTTCCCACTTACTCTAAATCAACCTGCTCTTTCCTACTCCAACCCTCCTCCCGCCAAGTTCAGCACACTTTCTTTTCTCCTGTCACCCTCTTTACAGTGCACCATAAGCTCCCATCTTTGTAAGAACAGGCGAGAAAAAGTTAATAAAAATAAGCATGGGAGAAAAAAGATGGATAGAGACAAAATGAATGGGGAAAAAGTAGCGATGGAAGGAAGGTATGAATAAAGGAGGAAGAGGTGAGGGAAACATAAAAGGAAGGAATTGGAATGGTGAAAGGAATGGTAAAAGGAAGGATTGGAGAAAGGAAAGAAGGAAGGGAAGGCAAAAGGACCAATGAGCGAATGGATAGAAGGCTGAAAGGATGGGAGAAAGAAGAGATGAATGGATAAAATGATGAATTCATAGATAGATGACAGGCTTGATGGATGGATGCATCTACAGGGATGGATTGGTGAATAGTGAAAGACTGCATGGATAGATTAAAGGATGGATGATAGAAGGGTGAAAGCATAAACAGATGTAAAGTGGAAAGGGTGGAAGGATAGACATGTGAACAGATGGATGTACTGGTCAATGGATGAAAGGAATGGTGAAAAGGTTGAAATGAAAGGATGGACAGATGGATTTGTGGGTGGTAATTTGAGTGGGTGGATCCATACATGGACGGATAAAATAGTGAAGGAAACTTTTCAAGAGAAAGTTAGGCTCACATGGCTTCCTCAGGGACATTACTGGTTTGGTGCAATATGGGGGCTATTTTAATTTCATTCTGCTCCTTTGTTTCTTCATTAGATCTGGCTAGACACTGCAGCTGTCTGCAAGGCCTTTTGTTACAAATTCTGTGAAATATACATAGAGTGGTGTTTGGCTTCAGCTAGAGAACTAAATCTCTCTTACATCCTGCTATTGGCTATTTCCTCCTCTCTCTCCCTCCCAGCTCCTGCCGCCTGGCGTCTCGGCACGTCCATTCTCAGCGGGGGGAGGGATCTATGGTGGAACTGAGGAATGGTCTACCACAGAAGGGTGGATTATTACCCACTTGGAAGCGCACAAAAAGGCGCTTTCATTAAGACGCCGCAGGAAGGTCTAATAAATATTTCCTGAAAGGCTCAAAAGGAGTACGGGGCGTGGTAAGAGCTTACAGAGTCGCCCTCACCCCTCCCCCCCCTCACTCCCCCCTCTGAGACACAGTCCCCCTGTGTGCTGTTTCCTGCCCTTTCCATAGAAATCCCAGTCGGGTCATAAAATGTCAAAAAACAGAAACCTACACATCGAAGAGAAGAAAGTCTGATGTGTCTGTCATCAACTCTGACAGGCACGTGGCACCCCTCATGTCCAACATAGTTCATCCATGCTCTTCGAAATGCATGTTTTCAGGGGCTAGCACGGCTCTGACGGCTTGTCAATCATGTACTATGCTTGTCTTTTCCTTAAAAAACAGGCTTAAAGGTATGGTTTAAAAAAAGCTTTCAATGGGCTCAGAGCCATTGCGTGGCTTTTCATGGCCTTGTAGATATGGACTGAGGCAACGCAGCGCAACTCGCTGCGCTGCCTCACCTTGCCATAGGGAGGCGTGCCATGGGTGTTACGGTGGGTGTTCTCACGTAACACCCATGGCATTTGGCACATTCCCAGATTTATGAGAATTCGTAAACCTGGGAATGCGTCAAAAACCTACGCCTCCCCAGGGGTGGTGTAGGGGAGCCGCAACGAGGAGAAATAACATTATTTCTACTCGTTTTTTCCTCTTTTTATGTGTGTTGCATTCTGCAGCACACATAGAAAGAGGAAATCGCCTACATCAATTGTTTTTGTGCAGGAAGGTGTTCACCCCTAAAATGCAGACACCCTTGCACCATGGCGCAAGGGTGCTTCTGTTGGCGCATTGCAGCTTGTGCGCCAGTGCAGGGGGAAAGGACAGGAATGTGCCGTATCTGATAGATAGGGAGCATTCCTGCTCTTTTGACGTAGGGCAGCACAGCAGGAAGGCTTGCAGCCCTGCCCTATGTCAAAAGATTGTAAATGAGGCCCACAGTGTGCAGCGCGTAAACATGTAAACAATGTGAGAAGTGGACTTCTTATCCTGGTGGCCGGCAGGCCGGACCCTGCAAGCAATGTCCCTGGCATAAGACTCCTGAAGGGATGAGGAGAAAGGGCATTGCCTGCCAACAGGACTCGAGAATGCAGGCAGAGAGGCCTGGCTGCCCAGGTGCAGGTCTGGCCCGAAGAAAACAACATGATGATTAGCCAGTTCTCTGCTGGCCAAGGCATGATTCGCGGCGTTAATCCGCAGTCACAGGGATGGTGCAGACTCTCGCCGGAAAACAAGGTAAGGCGTCACCTCGATCCACGTGTGCTGCAGTCTATCCGGCACAACTGTTAATTTGTTTTTGTTTCACTTTCTGCACGATGTTGCTGAGAGCAGAGGCCACATGGTCTAGCTACACTCTCAGAGGCCGGACTCTTGCTTGGCCATGGCAGTGCACCATGACTTAAACACACCCAGCAGCACTTTATTGTTTGTTTGGACAGTCTAGTAGTCAACGAGACAAATAATGTATTCATTCAGTACAGCAAGCCATTTTTAACGCACTGCTTGGAAGCCTGGGGTTATTAATTATGCAGCTCAGCTCTAGCGTACCTCGTTGCGGGTGGTCCCAGGGGCATCATAAGTGCGTGACTAGTACATTTTAGTGCATGGATGCAGACACCAGCACTAAAATGAGTTAGTCTAACCCCTGATGTGTGGTACTTGGCAGGGCTGTTGGTGAAGAAAGCAGATTACTTTTTGTTGAATCAAGCAGTTAGCAAACAATATATCGCTGTGGAGTTTTGAAGCAGGACTCTCTTACTCAGCTGTATAATGTATTGTTTTCTATGGCGATATTAGTGCATATTTTTATATATATGTCAAAGTCACAGTTTAAAATCTTAATAAAAGAAAACCAAGCACTGGCAATGCCAATAGGTCTGGCTTTAAAATAATGTTGATTGGTAATGTGGTGCATTACAAGTAAATAGCATGGGAATACATATGTATTTATGTGAAAGCAAAGAACTGTAGAATAATATTTGTGGAGGCTAAAAGGTCAGGTGACAGTTGCACTGTCAAGCCAGACCTAAAAATCTATGTAGGTTAATGACTGCCTTCCTCCCATCTGTGCTGCTACCAGAGAAAAAACAGCAGACATTATCAAGTTATCTAAGACACTTTAATAGCATTTCAATGTCATGTGTGTGCCCCTGAAAGTTCAACCTGGATAAATAAATAGAATGATCACAGCTGTGTGGAGTGCAAGCACTTTTGTTTAGGATGCTCACAACTTATGCCCAATCAAAACATGTACTCCTTGCTCCCAACATGTGGGAGCCTTTTCTAGTGATGCTCACATAATTGGCTGGCGACAGTTGCACTATCAAGCCAGACCATAGAAATAATATTGTGTATAGACATTAGAAAATAAATGGTGTGAAAAATCTGGGTTTATTCTTTTTCTTAAACGTGATGCAGGATTGCAAGGATACACCTTCATTGATGTGGGGAAGGAGTGACCCCAGTTCACTACCAGATTGGAATCTTTAATGATGTGCAGAAAAGAGAGGGCTTTTGTCCATGTTATGCTCTTAGGCCTCTTCTTGTGGCTCTGGGGCAGTCAGTGATCACTGCGTACTGTCCTTTGCCACTAACGTCCCAGCACCACTTACATTATTAGATTCCAATTTAATATGTAGGTTGCATTGCATTCTGCAGCATATAATTCTGTAGTGGCAAAGAGATACTGAAACTTAGACAAGTGGACAAAGAAGAAGACACAGGGGCTGCAAGACACTACACTGGTACATGCATACACATGGACAAGGATTCAGGGACATGGGGACAGTTACATATCAACATTTAATCCATATCATTACGAAACACAAGACACACGGAAGGGATACAAGTAAGCCTGGTTGCAGAGACAGTGGACATGGAGGCAATAGGCCAGGTATACAAACAATGTAAAAGGGAAACATGGGACATAGGAGTAAACCTGAGACAAGTAGACACTAATATATAGAAACAAGGGTACAGCAACGCAGGGAGTGGTAGACACTGGGACAGTAGAAACAGGCACACAGAGAAACTGCTGTAGGGAAACATGGACTACAGGAAGGGGAGCTACCGACACTGGGACAGAAAGACACAAATAATGAAATAGTGAAAAACTTGGAAACGACACTGGAACACAGCGCCTATGGGGCAGGAGCGCTCCGGAACAAGGAAACAGTTTGACTTGAATACATGGACACACAGTTTAAAAATATGAATATGTATACTGTTAGTAAAGGGATATAGGTTTACTGCAGAACTCATGGTGATTTCGGTACTGCAAGTCTTTGCCCTGACTGCTTCACAACACCTAACCTACCCTCCCATCTTTTTTAATTTTCTGTTGTTCTTTAAGTGTCCTCATCGGATATAAGTGGGGATGGTTGATGGGGTAGGTTTTGCTGAAAGGTTCCAGAGGGACAAGATATAACACTGGACCTACCAAAAATTGTAAGTGACTGTATTCTTTTGTTGAACGCTTACAACTTTGCTGCAGATGCAAACATGTCCAGTTCTGAAGGATAAAGAGGTAGACAACCGTGTAATGAAGTGTTACACACTATGACATATGGATGAAAAGGAGGGCAAACCACTGTAGAAAACCAGACCAGCCCAGAAAACGCATATGTAGCTAACATAAGACATGCACTGTTATCCCCACTACATTCAATACTCATACCTGCATCCTTCAGAGTCTGGAAGTGAAATCCCAGAATCCCAGTCCAAGTCATTCATCAGTGGCCCTAGAAACCAGAAGGAAAGCACATCAGACAAACAGCGTGTTGAGACCGAGTGGTATGAAATGGTGGAGGCAACCTGGGGTTCTTGAGAAACCTTTCAGACTGTCACCTGAAACATCCTAGCAGCATTTTGATACTCGGATACACCTGCTTGGTTATTTGAGAAAAACTCATCCATTTAAAACCCATGGAACTGGCAACCTTTCTCTAATAACCTTTTTCACTGATACTGGCGATATGTGACCTGATGCAAATCACCGTTAACAAACCAGAAGGAGTAAATGACACCAGGGACCTGCATAATGGCCATCATACTTCAATAGTAACATCAAATTGGCACTGTAGTGGTTGGCAAGGCACTCAGAAGCGGTTACAGGCAGCACGTGGAGTGCTACAAAAACAGTAAAAACTTGGTTTAGGGTGCCTGGAAGGGCTGTAGAGGTAACAAGGCACTTAAGTCTCCTTTTCCAAATTCCAATTAAGAAAGACTTAAAGATGGCGATGAATGCTGGTTGGAATGTGTACCAGCCATGCCATCCACACAACACGACAAGGCATTTGATAGGGTTGAATGGCCTACTCTTATTTGGACACTACAGCCTTTGTTCTTGTGTGTTTCCGGATTTCGCCCTGTCCAACTTAGCTCATGAGGTCCATGCTGTATGTCTGTGGTTTCTATTCTCATTTCACTTTGGGACAGAAAAACAGAGTGCTGTCTTCCCCCAATTAATATTAACACTGGCCATGGATTCCCCTTATTCATGACCGTACAACAGTGTCTCCGTATAAACACAAGCTCCCTTTCCTCAAACAAATCATTCATCTCTGTTCATTTCAGATAAGATGTTAATGTTAAAGCCATGAATCAACATGATAACAATGAATGTGAACTTTCCCAATAATGGCATAATAGAAATAAACTGGGGACCGGATTTCTAAAGGGCTTGCGTTGCTCTTGTGTCACGCAAGTCCTTAAGTCAGATTTATTATGCAGTGCAAAGCCACCGTGCATGGCATAGTAAATCTGGAGCTACGCAAGTCAGTGCAAGTCGCTGCTTTGCGTTACTCTGCATAGGGAAGGTGTTCCATGGGTTGAGCGTGGGTGTTCCCACACATCCACCCGTGGTTTTTAGCACATTCCCAGATTTACCAACACTGGTAAACATGAGAATGCGTCAAAATGCTATGCCTTCCCAGGTGAGGCGTCACAAGGATAAATATGTTTATTTCTCCTAGTTTTGTCCTTTTTCTATGTGTGCTGTAGATACCTCTGGGGATTTTCTTTGTGCAGGAAGATGTCCCACGTCGTAGATTGGCCCTATGTACTTGGCTCGCGACCAGCAGCTTGTCAGTTCTGCCTCTGTGCTTCAGTTAGTGAGTAATCCTAACTTTTGAATGCTGTCGCTGAGTGATGGCATCTCATCTTTATTGTTATGGAAGGACTGAAAAGATTTATGACGATGAGAGGAGAGCTAGGAACCATCGTTTTAGTGTAACAGTTCAAATGGTAAAATACCCAAATATCTTTTAAAGCGAGGTAGCGAACACTGTCCGGTCAAGAACACGTTAAAAAAACCTGAATGTGGTAGTGCTCAAACAATGCAGCACAGAATGGTAAGCAGGTGTTTTCCTTCTTTAAGTAAGGCTGCTTTGTGTTAGGTCCTACAGCCTTATGGTAGATGTAGTCTTTACATCTTTCACTTCATTTTCAATATTCTTTTAACAGCAAAATACTGACCAATTTTCAATGATGTATTCTCCATTAATTTAAAGTGTTCATTTTTGACTAAGGTACCTTCCTGACATCATGGTGTATTTTGCTTCCAATAAAGCTCTTCGGGGTAATTCCTTCTTGTTAGGTGGAGCTGACTTTGAGTGCTGCAGGACAATTCTAATGGTAAAATACCCAGATATCTCTATCAGCAAGGGAGCCATATGGCAATGGTCACAGAAGCCACAAGTTACAAAATCCAAAACAGATTTTGCAAGCACCCAAATAAAGCAGCACAGGCCCCATTACAGATTTAGCCTGTCTGCGTTTACCCTCTTCCTTCCTCCTTTTGTGCAACAGAAACCTGCCTTGTGTACGCAACCACAAGCTAGCAGTATCTTAAGAAACAAAACCCTTGTGGTAGATTCTACTTGCCTGGAGGGGTATTGGGTAATTTGTCTCCACATCCAACAAGATCTCACAAAGCAATAAACTACTACCTGTACATTTACACTATTGGGATGTGCCCACAGTCAAAAATTAAGTTTCCAGCACAACAAATGATAATCAGACCCACCATTTGTGGAGGGGTGAAGTGATTAGTGATGCAGGACAGACCATTAATTTTTAGCACACAGCCAGTATGAAGCACTGCTTATGACCTCACATATTACATCACTATGGAAGCACAAGTTATACTTGGGTAATTTACGTATAACTCATGAATTTCAGTGTTTTTTTTGGTTGTAAGAGATTTTTTATTATTAGAAGACATGCTTCATTTTAACCTTTATTTTTTCAGAGAATTTGAAGTTTTTTTTAACATAATTTAAAATCTTACTACCTTACTTATCTATAACTTAATTTTAACCTTTGGTTTTTCAGTGAAAAAATTGTATATGTGAGGGTGTATTATATGGTGTGGTTGTGCGACCTCACTCTGTAATACACTTACCAACCACTTTAGGACCCGTCAGTTTTGTTTGTCAAAACTTCAGCTCAACCCAGGGTAGCTGTGGCTCTGAGCAGCAAGCTTTCACAAAAGAACAGGTGTAAAGCATTTAAGCAGCACCAAAACAATTGAAGAAATCGACAAGGCACCAAAGAAATCTGACAGCAATTTATAAAAATAGACTGTATTTTCATGTATTTTTAGACACCACAATGAAAAAGATCCACTGGAGGGTTCCAGAGATATAGAATTAACAAGGTATAGTTAATCAAAGCATTTCACTCAATTGCAGACAAGCAATGGAAAATTCAACAAATTTGACAGACTTTTCACAAAAAATTTGGGCTAGTTGTAATGTGATTACTTGGAGTCACTTTAGGTGACCAAATCCAGTAGGGAGCCTGTCAGAGCCAGCAGGAAGCAAGGTCCTCAGAAACAGTTACTTCAGAAGGTGGATAAGTCCTCAGTCAGTTCCAGGCACTTTTATCCTTTGCAGGGCTTTCCTATGGTAGTGGTCCTGATGCAAGGGACGAAGAATGCTGAAGATGCTCAAAGGATGCTGTGGTTGCAATGGTTCGACGGGGGTCTTGCTGCGATTACTCCTCGGTCCACGAGGTGGGTACAGCGGCCAGGTTGCAGGGTCAATGTCCTTTAAAGTCCTCTTGGTGCTGGCAGACGTCCAGTCGCCACTGGACTACCAGTAGCCCAGTATCAAGGTCAAGGGCAAATCCTTCCTGGGTCGATAACTCGCCTCTGGAGGTCCCAGCTGCACTCTGATGACACTCCTGGATTCAGTGAACTCGGGTGCAATTTTTTGCACTGGGTCCTGGTTTCTGGTGCTGGACAGCGGCGGTTGGTGGGGAGTAGAAGACTTTGGGCTGCCAATTTGCCCAGCAGGCTTCTTCAGCTGTTGTGTCCCTGTGCTGCTAACATGAGACCAGCCAGCTGGACCATAGAGTGTCTTGGCTTTGGCTGGGCTCTGGAGATGACTTCTCCTTGAACAGGACACAGCAGACACAGTCCCTCTCCTTTGCTAGCAACCAGGTATATTCCACGATGGTGCAGCCTCTCTTTGCAGGTTCCAAAGTGCAGCAGGGCAGTCCTTCCTCAGTCCTTCTTCCAGCCCAGTTGAGATCTGAGCTCTGGGTGCCCGTGTGCCCTATTTATGTTCAGAAAAAGCCCTCAGGGTGGGATGCGGTTGGTAGCCAATGGGCTAGCAGGTTACCTCCCTCCTGATGAGCACTTCCTGAGAAGTGTGGCATCTGGCTATCCCGGGAAGCACCATTCTACCCACTCCCTAGATGGCAGAACCCTTCTCTTGGTGTCCAGAACCTCCGTAGCAGCCATACATATCCGCCCCTTCCTATAACATCTCACAGCTTCCCTTTACTGATCCACTTCAATTATTCTATCTTTGTTCACTACAGTAAGTACATGAGATCACAAGAGCACAAACTTAACACAACTAACCCTACATGGAAAAGCAAGCACATATTACTAATCTACTACCTATTTACCTCTAACCTTAGGTTCTGAAGTAGCTTGCCCTAACAGAGTTCCCTCCTGCCCAATTCTGAGATATCTGCTGGCCCAGCGGGCATCTCTAGCATTGGGAGGAACTGCTGTCACAGTAGTTCCTGCCAGTGCATTGAAAGTTGATCGGATGTCTCCATCAACATTATGGAGCTGCACAACAAACCTACAATGTTTTTTTTATTTTCCAAAACAAAAACCAAAAGTGGGATTTTGTTTTGGAAAAGAAAAAAAAAAAATACCACCCTTGCCATGGGAGTTTTCTCACATGACGAGAGAGGCATTTTGCAATTTTCACTGCCTCTTACTGCCAGGATGTATCTGGGGTTGACGGACAGTGTAAACTATCCATGTATTCACCAGTGCTAGATCAGGTGGGAAGACACCTGGACAACCCTCCAATGGCCCTCACTCTGTCGGGCCGTTGGCGTGTTATGTCAGAGATGGAGTAGTCTCCACCTTCGACATAATGAAGGTCCCCCCATCTCTAACTGAAGTGGGCAAACCCTCAGTTTGGCGGAGAGGGCAGAATCCCTCTCTGCAAAACTCTAAATCGGCCCCATATTCTCTTTTTTGGAGTTAAAAATCCTCCAAGGGGCAAGCTTGTAAGCGTTATCTGACAAAGTCGTTTTGAAATAGGACACTTTCGCCGCAAGATCCTGCTGAAGCTCGGGAGGTCTTGGAAGTCCAAAAAGTTTCCAACTCCCACCTTTTCTGATTTTCTGGAGCAGTGTCTCTTGGGCGCTGCTAAGGTTCCCAGGGCCTGAGGGCCTGCACTTAGGGGCCAGGACTCACTCCAGTGGAGTTCACCAGCAGGGTCCAATCCAGGTGTAGTTGCTACTGGTCAGATGGTCACTGCAAGAAAAAGGCCTCTTACAGCTTTCTGTGTCCCTGTAGTCCCACAGGTCAGCCAACTGACCTTTGGGAGTTCACTTCTCAGTCCTCGGTACAAGTGGGAAGTGGTCCAGCCATTCAGATCTCCACAAAAGCCACAGATAACATGTCCAGTCATCTTCTATTCATCCAAACGCCCAGATATGTTCTGAAAAGCTGTGGGTGAAGTACCACATATGTAAGATTCACTGGTCAGTGGGTGGGGTGACTCCTGGTCATTGCTGAAACATTAGGAAAAAATTCCCAGGGGCAAATCTTCCCACTTTTGCAGCACATCATGGTTGCCTTACTGCAAACTAGCCCACAAAGCACTATTCTGAGTAAAATCCAACCCAGCTGCATCCTTCTGCCCATGGAGATGGCTAAGGTCCCAGCCATGGCTGTCTAGGGAATGAGAAGTCACCTACTCCTCAACCATAACTAACTGGTTCTGGGACGAGCATCCCCCCCTGCACACACTGGGCTGGTACCAAGCAGACAACAGTTGGCCAAGGGAACACAGGTTTCTCTTTCCCAGGTCTCTCTTTACACTTAAATATGAACCAACAGGCATTATTCTGGTCACTTTGAAGTTAATGAAGTCCTTCCCTTCCTGATATGAGAAGAGTCATATAACTCACATCCAGAGCCTCTTGCCAATAGGCCTAAGCCAATGTTTTTGCTCTAGGAGCAGTTTTCACACCTCATTAATGAGAAGAACTGACACGGGCAAATGCTGGCTAATGCTAATTAGTCTACTAGTTTCAGACAAAGTCTAACTTTTTTAAAATTACTTTTCCTAAATATTTATCAAACATTCTGTCTAACTTCACCAGTGAATTAGATTTTAATTTTTTTTTTTTTAAGTGGTTGAATCATTTCTGTAGCTAATCCCAAACCAGAGTTATCTGAAATAGTTTCTTATAGGAACAGCTACATCACCTTACAGGAAAAATAGTTTTCAGGTGTCGTGTAGTTCCTAGGACCCCCCAGGACCTGCGCGTTCTGGATGACCTAAACTGAGGGCTTGGTGTGCAGACAGACTCTGGACACCCTCCACAGGAGGAGTCAACCGTTAGACCTGCTAGCTCTTCAGTGCCACTATCACCCCTCTGTACTATACAGTGTGGTAGGTAGTTTCTGGCAACCACTGAACATGACAACCCCGATCCCTCGGGTATCGTGGAAACAATACGGTATCTTTCCCTCAGTCACTCGTGCCAGCTGTTCTCAGAATACATAGAATGACGATTGGAACGGTTTCAATAAGTATTTATTGGTCAAGCGTCAGTCTAGTATGAAACATATTTGCTGCGACAATCAAAAGATAGGAGCAGACGAATGTAATCGCTAGTACCAATATCGCGAAAAGTAGGTACATTTCTATCATAGTGCGAATAAGATTAATAAAAGCATATTACATTAAACAATAGCATTGGCGTACGATGAGTATCCTACCTAACTGTGCATAGCCTAGAGGTGTAGGTGAAGCATGTATGTGTAAGTGCTAGGATATGTCCTAATGGAACCTAATGGAGCCAAGAATTCCCCGGGGAAGTACTAACCTCTCACCTGATGGTTCTGAATGAAGGACCCCGTCTCTGCGTCGAGGATGGCACCCCGCAAGGGGTGTCAGGTCTCTGCCTGTCGAAGGATCAGCCTGCAGAGTCTCGGTCCAGCCTGGAAGGAATTCTTCCTCTGCCTTAGTAAGGGGGAGTGAGAGTCTTTTATACTAAAGTGGTCACTCCGGGGTTTTTCTAGAATCGATATGTTTTGAAAACCTTCGCTAATCCCTTTCTAAACAAACATGGGCACATGCAGTGTTGGCCATAAAGGAAAAAAGTGGTGACCTTTGTACAGAATAAATCTACTGTGCCTGGGGACATGTTTTGTGTACATCAGGTACAGGGATTAAGATATGGTACCAAGAGCCTGATGTCGGAGAGACAGAAGTCAGCTACTGGGTAAAAGGTCACCTGTGTAAGACCGTTATGTCGTGTGGATGGGACGCAATGTATGTAATCAGTATATACATGATGGAACTAACGTAAGGGACATGACACAGGGGCTAGTCGCTGTAGATACATGCCAATACTAAATTCTTAATGTACCACTTTAAATACCCATTTTAACTACAAGGCCTTTTTAGGGGTGACTTATTTAAAAGTAGGATTCTTTTCTGTCAATGGGGTTATTTTGACACTTTTGCCTGTAGGTTTAAAAACTGCTGCAGACAGGCTACGCGGATAGGCCTGAAGCCATGTTTCTTTGCAGCCTAGCGGGTGGTACAATTTATGCTTCAGTCCACAGGTGACACTTAACTTTCCATGTCATTAGTGGATTTGTCTGCACCATATACTATGGTTTACTGGAAAGTGAATATGTCAAATGGGGATTAGCCAATTTTACCATGCTTTAGGGTCAGAGCATGCACACTGGAGGGTGAACAGCAGTATTCCCGTGTTCAGCATTAAAAGAAAAACAGCAGAACCAGTCAGCAACAATTTGGGGTGATCACATTAAAAAAAGGAATTTTCTCGACTGCCTTTTCCAGCCCCCAGCTGAAAAGGCAAGGAGCAACTTTAGAGATTGCCTTGCAGTTCTTACTGTCTAAGCAGAAGAGATCTGGAAAAGCCATCTGCATAGGCGTGGTCGGTTCCAATTTCCCATCATACTGTCAAGTCCACTCCCTGTAGAGAAGGGGACTATCTCAACGGTTATGGACCTTCCCTCTTTGTCTAACTTTGACAGTACTGCCACTCTATCAAGCTCAGCCCCAACCACAAACTTTACCCATGGGGAAACATTCTTGTCTGTAGATCCCACAAGGGAGAGAACTATCCCCAGCCTATCTACAGATACACGCCAAGAGGTGAACAGTACCAGCACAGCCAACAAGGTGATGTGGCCCATCATGCCGCCAGGATAAACGTCTGTCTCCTATTTTAGGCTAGCTCTGTCTGAAAGCCACACAAAAAACAGAGGCCACTGAGAGATGTCAGTGTCAGGAACAAGGCCATAGGCCATTCACTGACAGGTGGATGCTTCAATCCAGTGCCTTGGAATGGCCTCGCTTCCAACCGGCCGGCTAGCAAGGAGTCACCCACTTGATCCTGAGGTTTCTCAGGCCTCTGAGGTTTCTCAGAGTGGGGGTTGCACCCTCATGCTGCAGACACCCTTCTCCATCATTCTCACTTCTACCGCCTCAAGGGTGACACCTTAGGCTATACACTTGCCTGGTAACCCAAGGCATCTAAGGTAGACACACCCCTCCTCAACAGTAACATAAACTCTCTCTGTCGGGCAGGGGTCTGCTTGTCCAGACCTCCTGTCTCCTGTCTCAGTGACAGCACAGGCAGCACCTCCAGGACAGAAGTAGTCTTAACAGTTTCAGTCTTTGGGTCCTCTCATGTCAGAGCAGGGAGCCCCTGGTCCTCCCACTGTGGGTGGCATCCGCCTCCCACCCATTATTAACATTCTAGGTTCCTGAATTATAACCCTAGGGACACTACCCTCAGAGATCTGTGGTGGGCCAACGAGGGTGCTCCCACCCACTGATTCTCTACCTGCCTGTGGTCATTTGCTACCAAACATGCAGTCTATGGTCAGGTGGAGACATAGCAATGCCTATTTCTGGGCAACTACCTCCTTCACTCTAAGGAGCCCATGGGCACAGGGTGATGAGACTCCTCGCATTGACATTCCTTAATCTACAAAACTCTCCTTGTAGATAATGATCTGGGGAAACCAGCCTTTCTACAATCAGGGTCTGGCTGGCACAAGTGTCAGGAACCCCATTCACCCTCACCCTCTGGAAATGACTCCTACCACCCTCAGGGATCACCAGCTTACCTTCTAGGTCAACCTTCCAAATAAGGCCCTAGTGTCCCTCCTTCTCCAGTACTACATTGGCTGCTCCTGCAGAGTATCCCACTTGTGAATATCTTCTTCACGGGGCATTCAGAATCACCCTTCTTGTGCTCTGACTACAGACATTCAAAACACCTGTCATTTTCACAGGCCTCTTTCCTCTTGGGTTTACACCTTCCTGCTTCTTCCAGGCTGTGGTTTGGGGCTCGTTTGACCTGTCAGAATTTTGGGAGCTTCAGGAGTTCTCTTTTTGAGCCGTGTTGCTCTCCTCCTTTTTCTGCTCAGGGCCTTACACCGTTTCTTGGGATCACCCCTCTGGTATTTCTTGGACACCCTAGTGCATACCACATATTGGCTGCCCTTCCAAGTTTCCTGGGGGCAGTCAGCTTGGAATCCACTACATGCTAGTGTAATTCCGAAGAACAATTGCTCTTCATGTGCTCCTTAATAACCAAATTATATAACTCTTTATAAGTATTCACTTCGCTGTTCTGCACCCGAGCCAAAATAAAAATAAATGACCCAATAAAAGACCTTATGCGAATTAAAAATTATTTGTACTGTCAAATGTGTATAGGGATTTTAAATTTGGACTTTTAAGACTGAGTGGCAACTGCTCAACACGAGTTCTGGATCCCAGCGCTGAACACCAATGTAAGAAAGTGGGTTATTAGTTGGGAAGGATGTGGGTTTGTGGGTTTCTCAAGTAATAACTCTGCAATCTTCCATTTACTAGGAAGCAAGTACCCCGTTGCTACCCTTGACTATCTCAGGATAGTGAGGCACAGCAGTCCAAGGCATACTCAGGGGAGAAGGCATACTCAGGGGAGGTGGTGTGGGCCAGTACTCCAGTCCGCAGGTATACAACAAACAAAACCTACTAAATCATTCTCTAGTCAGTGCTTTTACTTATAAAAAGGAAAAGTAATTCATGCCACAAGCACTGTTCAATATAGCACATTAATTTACAGATATATACATGATGGCAGGTGGAAATACATATGGTGACACCCTCCTCCTAAGAGTCAAACACCTCTCGAGCTATGAATCCTAAAACCACAATCCCCCCACATACACAAGACACCATATAATCGGGTGAAGTTGTCAAAAGGTAGGTTTGCTAACTTTGTCAGGGTGCCACAACATTAATTTATAACAAACAATGGTTCTGTCGGGTATTGCTATTTCTTAGTTAATCGAACCAATCATGTAAAAAACAAATCAAGTGATGGCGTACAATTCTGAACAAAAAATCCAAAATTCATAAACAGAAAGAATGATTAGTATCAATTTGAAGAAAAAAGAATTTTTAATTTTAATACAATAATTAATAAGGACGGAAGCTGTCTGATGACTCAATCAATAAAACGGCGCAAGTGAACAGTATTTACAGTGAACAGTGAGTAAAGTGCAGATGTGACAATATAAGTGTACTTAATATATAAGTGATAAGGTAAACAAATCACAGTTAAAAATATATGAATACAGTGTCCAATTTCAAAATATCATATAAGTATCTCAAGCTCAGGGATTGATCTACGTTTTTGTTGAGTAATGAGACCTATAGAGGATTGGACTTGTGACAACCGTCGACGTTTCGACCCAAAATTGCAGCAACGATATAGAAAAGTCAGTGCGGGTCTTCTTCAGGACAATAGGTAAGTCAGACAGCCGATTCCACAGATTTGGTTCGATGTCAAGAATGTGTTGTTGAAGTGTTAACCAGATTGTTGACTGGCCCTGAAGTTAGATGGATCCCTCTATGAAGTAAAGGGTGGTGCGACGATTATTGTTCCCCACGCAGTTAGTTTGAATAAAGGACTTAGAAAGGACTGGTGAAGGAGAATCTGTTCGAGTTTGCTCCAAGGCGTGCGAGCAACAGTGCCTCTTTAAATGTTGAAAAAACACCGTCAAATTCATAAAACGGCTTATAATATTAGTCGCTCGTTTCAGTTGTATGTGAATGAATAAAATCCACACTCTCGCAATGGTTCGAGGACTGGCTCCGTGTGTGAGTCCAGCCGGCAGGATCCTGTGCTCTGCGCGTGGGGAACAAGTCCAATCCTCTATAGGTCTCATTACTCAACAAAAACGTAGATCAATCCCTGAGCTTGAGATACTTATATGATATTTTGAAATTGGACACTGTATTCATATATTTTTAACTGTGATTTGTTTACCTTATCACTTATATATTAAGTACACTTATATTGTCACATCTGCACTTTACTCACTGTTCACTGTAAATACTGTTCACTTGCACCGCTTTATTGATTGAGTCATCAGACAGCTTCCGTCCTTATTAATTATTGTATTAAAATTAAAAATCTTTTTCTTCAAATTCATACTAATCATTCTTTCTGTTTATGAATTTTGGATTTTTGTTCAGAATTGTGCACCATCACTCGATTTGTTTTTTACAAGATTGGTTCGATTAACTAAGAAATAGCAATACCCGACAGAACCATTGTTTGTTATAATATTCATGCCCGGGTTCTGAGGGATACTGGGTTACCCCTTCGCCTTTGATGACAACATTAATTTAAGCAGAAACATATCATAATATACCAATGGAACACCATTAAAAACACCAAGGATGGTACCATCTTACCATGACATTTATGAAGGCATCTATGGATTCACTTTTAGCTTCGCCATTGTTAATAAAGTATTCCAGTGACCTTCATTAATGCATGTAATGATTCACTGTTAACGTTGTCAATAAAGCATTTCAATAACTTTCCCTAATACAAGTAATGATATAATGATTCACTGTTAAAATTGTTACTGTCAATAAATCACTTAAAATGTCATTAAACTTTGCATAAATATTTTTTCTACTTTTATACATGCTGCAAGCAGCCTTAGGATCCACCAACAGGGGTCCCTACCATTCTAGAGACAGCAGGCTTTGATTTGGGCATTTTTTGAGCACTCGTGGAGCTCGGGCTTTTAGCGTAATGGTTCAGAACATCAATATATCTGCATCATTTACCATCAGGTCCACTCCATAGAATAAACATATCATCCATGCATCTGATCCAGGGCTGGACATGGTCATAATCTGTGTTGAGTGTGGAGCTCCATGCATAACTTTGTTTTTAAAAAAAACATCATTAAGTTAGCATATGAATGGGCAAAAGCAAAACCCATGCCAAAGTCCCTTCTTTGCGAAAAGTATTCACCCTCAAACAAAAAATCATATTCTTTAAGATTAATTTGGCCAAGTCAATAAACATTTTAGTGAAAGTTAGGTAAGAAGCTGATCAGTCTGAGAGTTAATATTTTAGGGCTTGTATACCTTTGTTATGTTTGAAGTGTACAAAGAACACACATCAAATGTGACTGAGCATCCAGTGGTCTTCCACAGACAATGCCTCAAATATACAGATAACTTTGCCCCTGTATTTTCCAAAAGATCACAGGGCAATCATAAAAGATATCAAAAACCTATATTTCAGATGAGCACATAGCGCCTGCACAACCTTCCTGAAAGTTGAGGATCTTACATGGAATACAGGGAACATAAAGTTAATTTAGGCTCTCTGAGGGACTTGGCAGGAATGTGGAAGCAAACCAAGAGATAATGTGGACACAGTGAGGATGGAGTGATAAGAGATAGTTACGATTTAACATAAATAGGCTAACCGAGACACCCTCAATACAGAAAAAAATATACATATGCTTTGTCTCATTGGAGCGTACTTTAGGAAAGTATGCAATATTATGCTAGGGAGTTTCAGATTACCTTCTGTGAGCCAAGTGACATTTTATTACAGGTAATAGATTATTGTATTGTCTTCATTGCTGATGGAGTATTATTCTCATAGTTCATAGTGCGCTATAGTCATGGTTCATAGAATATTATACTTACACTTTATATTGTATTGCACTCAGAGTTCAAATTGTATTAGTATTCTATACATAGTTCATAGAATATTGTATACATAGTTCATGGAATATTAAAATCATGGTTCATAGATTATTGAACTCATAGTTCAGAGTACTGTACCCAGTTAATTAAATAGGAAACACCTCTGTCTCACTGGCTGAGGAAGGCCTGCCCTGTATTGTAGCATGGCTGCTAGGGCGATGGGGGTTTTTCCCCCGAAGGGGTGTTCCGTGGCAATGGTGGGCGCAACCTCACCATGCTCACCATCATCCAGGGCCTGAAGAAATATGATTACATCAGCCCCATCCTTATTGAACTCAGTTGGCTCCCCTTGCTGGCCTGCACCATCTTAAAAGCAAGCTGGATCATTTACAAAGCTATCACGACCATCACCCTGGCTTATCCTGCTGACAAGAGCACCATCTCTGGTGATCTTGGCGCACCCGCACCCAGGACACCATCAGACTGCAGTCTAAGGCCCTCATTATGAGCGACCAAGCTGTGAGGGCGATCGTACCTTTTAAAATGTGATACCACGTGGATCAGTATTTAAAAGGTGCGAC
Organism: Calotriton arnoldi; assembly: GCA_963921515.1. Taxonomy (NCBI): domain Eukaryota; kingdom Metazoa; phylum Chordata; class Amphibia; order Caudata; family Salamandridae; genus Calotriton; species Calotriton arnoldi. Next base: position 24,936 of record CAWUFW010021557.1, read on the forward strand.
ACCTACTACAAGTTGTGCCTGTTACATTGGGGCATTACATGCAGAATTTGTCGCTTCGCGTACCAAAATCCACATGTACCGGTTTTTAACAGGCATTTTTCCCTGGTAAAGTTCAGCAGGTGAAAATTTATTTGGAAGAAATTGCAAGGCATATGTAACTACAGCAAAACTTCTAAAACAGTAGTTTGCACAGGGATCGGAAAGAACGGACAACTTGTAATGAGAGCCCAAGAAATGTAAAAAGAGAAATCAAAACATGAGGCTTTTTCCATCTATGCGCCCAGCATCTAAAAACAACCTTCCTGTATCCATCAGGACAGCCCCAATGCTGCTCCAATTTAAAAAGTAGTTGAAGACTCCCCTCTTTAAGGAACACTACAGCACATTGCATTAATCATGGGCAATCCAGCTTCCTCTGCTCTTACTCACTGGCTTTATGCTTGTCTTTGACCATGTACAACGCTCCGCTGCCTTTTGGCTACATTTGCAATATAGAAAGTTTATATACATACATGCATACGTGCATAGGTATCTGCACACGTCAACGATCTTTCTTGGTGTTGACACTGCTAAAAATTGGGGAGAAACTATTGCCATAAATTGGGTGGCCAGTCTGCCACCATTTGTGGTGACAACAGCAATGCATGACAACAGACCCGATTAAGGCTCTCCCATCAGGTCCGTCAGACTCACACAACCTCCTACTAGGAAGTACAAGGCAAATGGGACTTCCACACTTTTTTAGTATAAGCACCTTTATTTCCCCCTTCTAAGTGAGACCCTAAGTCTTCTCATAAAAAGAGCAGCAGAATTAAGAATATATTTATTGTGCACATTGTGGTTTCTTACGTGAATCACTTTGAATCAATTTATCTTCAATATCCACATCACTGAGTAAAGTTTGTTCTTGAAATAAAATCAAAGAGTTAATATCCTAGTATATTTTCTTTTGACTGCATCAAATCAAGCTGGCCCTATCTTTTACAGCTTGACAGTTCATCTTCAATGTGATAGTTTTGTGACCTTTCCCTTCCCCCTTAGGACATTTCTGAAAAATAAAATAACCAGCCTTATGTTGCATTCTTTCAGTATATTCGCTCTGAACTCCATATCGGGGAAAGATGCTGTCTCGGTTCACTGAAATACCCGAACACCAACTGACTGACGGTCCTTCATAAAAGGGATTAAGCACGTATCCAATAAAACCAGTTTTTTTGAGGCATACATTTATGCACTATGGAGAAGGCAATCTATTGTTAAAGTGAACAGATACACACATGGTTGAAGCAATCACTGATTATTTTGGTGGCTGCGCTTAGAATGAAAAGTAAGATGATCTTAATCACAAATACCTGGCACAATTAGTAAGAAAATACAGGGCTCTCCCACCCGAGGCATGATCCCAAAAGACCAACTGCTTGGTTTCTTCCCTAACAAGCATTTGCAATGCAATAGGTCTCGCATTTACGAGAGTTTGAGCTATTGCCATTGTAAATGGCATTTCCTTTTATTTAAGTGTTGTTTCTAAAACAGATAAAAGGTATTGTCATTTACAATGCCAATAGCTTAAACTCTTGCAAATGCAAGACCTATTGCATTGCAATTACGTTCGGCGCCCGTGCTATACATTTTTTAAAAAAAGCATTAGGAGAGAGCGTGTCCTGCCTGCAGCAGCAGGCAGGACAAAGCTATTTGGGAAAATAGTGCTCAGAGGCTGTAATTAAAGCCTACTGAGTAACAACACACGGAACAGCGGATGTCGCCATGGGAGGTTACAAAATGAGACAAGGCGGTACTAAGGAGGGACTAGTAAGCCTATTGACCAATGAACAGCCACAGTTTACAGTGGACAATGAAACAAGCCAATGAAAAATATGGGTGGAGAGTGGGCGGAGCTTCAAGTCCCTACCTGAATACATCATGCCTTGCAGAACAGCGCATACGCTGCCCAGGCTCGACCTAGAAAGGACAAAGGCCTCATCATCCACCCCCTCACACTGGTGACATTAGGCTACACACAGTGGGCTCCCCATGAAGCTCTTTATAGACGAATCAATAGTGTGCCTTCATAGCATTCAAAGGCCTAGAGGACCAGTTGTTATGTACTAGAATGTGTAGGGGTGACTTGCAAGAATTTTATTACTCACTACGTATCACAAGATTTAAACCAATGCACTTGGGGATCTGTGAAATGCACCCCCAGTAGGTTGCATATATGAATATCGGTAGGAAGTGAAAAGACTGTACTGAAGGATAAACTGGGGAACGATAATGTTAAACTATGATTGCCATATAGTTCACATTTTCCGTTAAGATCAACCCTAAAGTTGTTGCAATGTAGCAATATAGTTATAAAAACACTGAATGATTCATTCATTTCTAGTGTAGCTCCTGGAGTATTATGAAAGGAATTGAATCTGGGCATTGATTTCAAGGAATTTGAATCCCAAGATAAACTAGAGACTGATGAATTATGACTAACAGCAAGTTGTTTCTCTTCCCTGAGGGGTACTGTTTTTGTCTGTTTCCTGGTACAGTAAGCAAACAGGTACTTCTATTTCCCCACTTAGTGGTTCTCAGTGTATTGATCTCAGGTGGGAAAAGGCTTAGCCAACTCTGCTGGAATACACACTTGGTCGTACAGATCACTCTGACGTCAGCAGTGAGGGATTAACTCAATCAGACATTTTTCTGGGTACAAGAACCTTGGAAAAATTCTGAGGCTTAAGGATATGTATTAAACATTTTTCAATTGTACATTGCATCATAAGTAAGGCTCCCTGTTTTCCGTTTTTACCATTTACCATTTATTTTCTTGTATGTATTTATTTTTAAGTGTGGATAAAAACGGAAATTGGGTGCTTTTTGAGTGATTCTAAATACACTTTGCTATGACTGCCAGGCTAATAATAACTGTGTGGATTGAGAGGTAAGGGGGTTAAAAAAAAAGTAATTTTAGTAAAGAGGCTTAAATAGCAGTAGATATGCACAAGGCTGATACTGAAATGTGCATATTTTCATATAAGTGCATTGATTTATCTTCTGCGGGTGTTCACATCACTGAAACCTGGCAGGTATTCAAGCATGACTGCATATTTATTGGTTAAATAAATGTGAAATATACCACTTTCAGCTTTATTTTTTTCACAAAACTCATAATAAATATGGATAAATACAGATAAAGTTGACAAAAAATAAATATGGATAAATACAGACGGAAATGTCTAAAAAATAAATACCATAAAACCGGGAGCCCTAATCATAAGTTTGTGGTTTAGGTGCTGCACTGTCCAAACAGAATAAGTCCCTCTACAGTGCACCACCCACATTGGGGCCATGGATAAGGACTGACCAGGAATGTAGAGGCTGACTCTGGAGTCAGTCAAGGTGCTTTATCCAATCAATCAATCAATCAATCAATCATGTCACTTATAAAGCGCACTACATACCCGCGAGGGTCTCAAGGCGCTGGGGGAAGAGGGGGGTGGTGCTGCTACTGATCGAAGAGCCAGGTCTTGAGGAGTCTTCTGAAGGCCAGTAGGTCTTGGGTCTGTCGGAGGTTGGTGGGGAGGGTGTTCCAAGTCTTGGCGGCGAGGTGGGAGAAGGATCTGCCGCCGGCGGTCGTTTTCCGGATGCGGGGGACTGTGGCGCGGGCGCGGCTGGTCGAGCGGAGCTGGCGGGTGGGGGTGTAGAAGCTGAGTCGTCTGTTGAGGTAGGCTGGTCCGGAGTTGTGGAGTGCTTTGTGTGCGTGGGTGAGGAGCTTGAAGGTTATCCTCTTGTTGACAGGGAGCCAGTGCAGGTCTCTCAGGTGGGGTGTGATGTGGCTGCGTCGGGGGATGTCGAGGATAAGACGTGCAGAGGCGTTCTGGATGCGTTGCAGCCGTCTCAGGAGCTTAGCCGTCGTTCCTGCGTAGAGGGCGTTTCCGTAGTCCAGCCTGCTGGTGACGAGGGCCTGGGTGACTGTTTTTCTTGTTTCGGTGGGGATCCACTTGAAGATCCTGCGGAGCATTCGGAGGATGTTGAAGCAGGATGAGGAAACGGCGTTGACCTGCTTAGTCATGGAGAGGGTGGGGTCGAGGATGACCCCTAGGTTGCGTACGTGGTCGGTGGGTGGCGGGGCTGTTCCCAGTGATGTTGGCCACCAGGAGTCGTCCCAGGCTGAAGGGTTGGAACCAAGGATGAGGACCTCCGTCTTGTCCGAGTTCAGCTTCAGGCGGCTGGTCCTCATCCATTCGGCGACGGCCTTCATTCCTTCGTGGAGGTGGGCTTTGGCGGTGTGAGGGTCTTTGGTGAGGGAGAGGATCAGCTGGGTGTCGTCGGCGTAGGAGATGATGTTGAGGTTGTGCTGTCGGGCGACGTGGGCGAGGGGTGCCATGTAGATGTTGAACAGCGTTGGGCTGAGGGAGGAGCCTTGGGGTGCGCCGCAGATGATCTTGGTGGCCTTGGATCGGAAGGGGGCGAGGCGGACGCTTTGTGTTCTGCCGGAAAGGAAGGATGTGGTCCAGTCCAGGGCCTTCTCTTGGATCCCGGCGTCGTGAAGGCGTGTTCGTAGTGTGTGGTGGCAGACCGTGTCGAAGGCGGCTGATAGGTCCAGGAGGATGAGGGCTGCTGTTTCTCCGTTGTCTAGCAGGGTCCTGATGTCATCGGTGGCGGCGATGAGGGCGGTTTCGGTGCTGTGGTTGCTGCGGAAGCCGGACTGGGAAGGGTCCAGGATGTTGTTCTCCTCGAGGTAGCGGGTCAGTTGTTTGTTGACGATTTTCTCGGTGACCTTCGCGGGGAACGGGAGCAGAGAGATGGGTCGGAAGTTCTTGAGGTCCTTGGGGTCTGCCTTGGGTTTCTTGAGTAAGGCGGTGATCTCGGCGTGCTTCCAGCTTTCCGGGAAGGTTGCTGTCTCGAAGGAGATGTTGATTATTTTCCGGAGATGGGGCGCGATGGCTGTACTGGCTTTGTTGAAGATGTGGTGAGGGCACGGGTCTAGCGGTGAACCGGAGTGAATGGTGTTCATGATCTCGCTGGTGTCCTCGTCGTTGATGTTGGTCCAGGAGAGCAGGCGGTTGGTGGTTGTGGGGGCATGGTCTCGGTGGTTGCCGGGGCGGTCGTGGTGTTGAAGCTGTCGTGGATGTCGGCGATTTTGCGGTGGAAGAAGGTGGCCAGTGAGTCGCACAGGTCTCGCGACGGCTGGATGTCGTTGGTGTTGGAGCTGGGGTTGGAGAGTTCCTTCACGATGTTGAAGAGCTCTTTGCTGTTGTGTGCGTTGTTGTCTAGGCGGTCTTTGAGTGAGGCGCTTTTGGCGGATCTGATGAGGTGATGGTGACTGCGGGTGGCGCTCTTGTGGGCGGCGTAGCTGTCCGCTGTCCGTTCGTGGAGCCAGATCTTCTCCAGTTTTCGGCATGTTCGTTTGGAGGCCTGGAGGTCTTCGGTGAACCAGGTGGCTTTCTTGCTGGTGTGGCTGTTGGGCGGATTCTTGAGCGGGGCGAGGGTGTTGGCGCAGTCGTCGATCCACTGTCTGAGGTTGCGGGCGGCGGTGTCGGGGTCGGAGGGTTCGGCGGGTGGGCTCAGGGCGAGGGTTGTGGTTAGCTGGTCTTCCGTGACTCTGCTCCAGCAGCGGCGAGGCATTTGTTCGGTGCGGTGGTGCGTGGTGGGCTTCCTGTAGGTGAAGTGGATCCAAAGGTTCGCTAATACTGTTCACAGGAATTATTATCACTCCTAATATTGCAATACCAACTAAACCATCATACTGCGCTGCCACCACCCACCATTGCGCTCAGGGCTTTAAATTAGATGAAAAAAGTGGTGGTGGGGGGGGGGGCGGGGGAGGTCTCTAAAAGCAGTATGTCTTGAAAAGCGTAACTAGGAATCTTTTCCAAGAGGCGTGGCCTGTGTAAGTAAGAGTGAAGCTTAAACATATAAACTAAGATCTGATGCTTCCCACATTGTGCCACCAAGCAGTATTTTGGTTCCTCTCTGAGTTTTCTGTTATGGCATCCAGTAATATGTCACAATAACAGACATGCACCTAAAACAAGCCATCTATTGGCTTTGCCAATTCTTATTAGCACTATATCAGATAAATGGAAAATAGGGTGCAGAGGGAAATATCTAAAGTTACTAACACTGCCCATACACTGGTGTTAACCTCTGAGGGTATGCATTTTTTAGAAGCAGTGATGACCTTGAACATAGGTTTCTGCTAACACGTTTACACTTAAATACTATCCGCTATCTGGTTACTTGTGCTGGGTGAGCGGTCAAGATATCTCCCCTCCTGCCCGTGTGATGTTTGTTCCACACAGGGTGTCCTTCATCATCTTTTGTTCATTAGATTTTACCAGGGACCTAGATTGTGCTGTTTGAGACCACTGCTCAAGAATCACCTCTTTAGACAATGTAGGTCGGCTATCTAATGCAATCAATTGAGGTGTGCTTAGGTTATGAAGCAGGGACTAAAGAGTATTCTGAATGATAATATATTTTTAGGATGGAGTAGATTATCATTAGTGTATTTCTGTTCTTCATGGGATTTTATGAATGACTGTTATATTTTATTCTTTGTGCATTTTTCGTGTTTTGATCATTGTTGTCCATAATATATTGATGTAATGTCATCTTTTATGGTTTGACAAAACGGAATAAAGACTTATTGATTGATTTATTGAATAATTACATTTGAAAATGTTTCAATTCTGAAAATAAGAGACAGTGAATTCTATGTTACTAAGGTCTGTGGAAGGGGCAGTGGTCTTCAGAATGTCTCAATCACTTCCGTAATTCCCTTCACACCATTTTCCTCTGCAGTCTCTCACGCTGTTAAACATGCACTTTTCTCCCATCTTTCTAAAATTCTCCATATGCATATTTCACACCTCATCACTTTCCTCTTCAGCAACCCACCCGCTTTTCTTTCTCTCTTGCACATACTTCCTGGCATCTCCCTCACTTCACCCCCTCTCCCCCCACACACAACACAGCCACTCACGTGTCAGCACTGTGTTCTCTTTCACTTTCGCCCTGTCAGTAGTTTGACTGCTGTGTACCGCCTTCACACACTTTTGCAGCCAATCACAGTTTCAAATGGCACCCGGACCATTACTTTGTGCGCTCTGCAGAGAGGCCGAGAATTGAATGAGCATGTATTCTTTATGACCCACTGACCGCTAGTGTAAGACACAGGCACTACTTTTAGCCTCATCTCCAGAACTCTGTATCGTGGTCCGTTATAAACACCCATCCACAACCTGAACTCAAAGGGACACTTAGAGGCGTTTCAGTTCACTCTACCCACTATAGAAGAGTAATTTGCTACATGACAAAATAACTACAGAAACCCGGCAGCCTGGACTAAACACTCCGCGAATGTAAGATTAAGTAACACGTTAAATGTACACAGGAACTTCAGAGCTGACATGAATTAATATACGTTTTTTACAGTCATTGTTCAGAAATCGATCATTGTTGTTTTCTGTGAAGCTAGGGACACCACCAACATAAGGCCTAAAGGGACCTATTTTATGGTCAGGTTTTAATTACTGACAGGTGTTAGACCCCGGGGTACTCGTCCCACTTAAAGCCCCGACTGCACTTATGCAAACATTACGTCACTACCACATAACAGGCCACACCATCTTACCAACCACAACCATTGATATCACCCTCTTCACTAAATCACAGCATCACACAACCCCTCAGTACCACCGTCTTACAGCCCAGCACCACAACCCACTGCTGTGTTACCATCCCAAAAACATGTTTACAATGCCAGCACCTCCCTCTAAGAATCACATTACATTTACCCAGCAGCACACTATCATAAGCAGCACTTCACTTCCACTCCAGCACTGCACTACAATCTCCTACTGCCCCACCACCATGACCTTACCACCACACTATCACCCCATACACTGGCAGTGTGTTTTTTTCTTTCATCCTCCTCCTGCCCACATCTTTTTTCAGGTGGTTGGCAAGACTGGTTGTTTCAGATATGATACATATACTTAGAGTGGGCTTTGTCTCAGCACCTTTCTCATGACTGGATTGCTCTGTTGTCTATCTCAAATTCCTGCTCCTGATTCGATGTCTTTCCTCCCTATTCTTATGTTTGTTCTGCAGGGAAGCATTTTGGTCTCAAGCGTTCTGACTGGATGAGTTGGATCCTTCCACTTCATGCCTGAGAGAACTCTTTTTTGTTTTAAGCACTATCGGAGAGCATGTGTTTCCTTGTTGTCCTTTTTAGCAGGGAGGTGCGAAATTTATGTAGTTTGCTTTTGGATAATTACACAAAATTTCAGCAAATTTTTTCGTAATTATGCATAATGCAAATCTGTCATTTAGTGCTATCTTTTAGCGTTAAATGCATCCTTGCATCATGTTGTTCATGTGCGTTTGAGGGAAATTTTTACCATGATTTACATGTTTGCCGTAATATTTTACTGCAAACGTGCGTAATGTTAAAATTTCAGGAATCTTGCATAACAAGCGTAATGCGAAAATCCTGAAATTAAACTAATTACGCCGGCGTAATTAAAAGTTCACCCAGGCCTATTTTTAGGTGCAGCCTACCAGACAGTGCAAGCTCTCTTGTTGCTAAATACCTATTGTCAGCTTACCAAGATCTTACAGTGGGCTTAAAGCCCACCCATTGCTTACCACTGGTTGGCATTATTGTCACTCTCATTGGCTTGCACCTTATTTGACGGCTTGTCTTGTCCATCTTGGGTCTGACTCTCCCCCTGGAGCATAGCCTCTATACTTATGTCCTTTCAATGCTCGCTTTCTTTTTGCTTGAGCTCTCCAAAAGAGTTAATCTGTTTTTTAGCTCTCTCCTTTGTGTGCTTCTCTCTCCCCCTCCAGTTCCATGTTGCTCCCTCGTCTGTCTTCTCCACCCGCGCTGCTCTCTCTCATTTCTTTTTACTTATGCACTCCAAGAGTGCATATGCTTTCCAGTTTTCTCACTTGTGTGCTTCTCTCTCCCACCTGTTCCTTGTTGCTCTCACTTGTCAGTACAGCACTGCCAAAAGCAATTGGCAAAGCCAAGAGGTCCCAAAGGCAATAACTATTGGCTTTGCAAATGCTTGTTACTCTAATTCCCTCATTTCCCCTCATTTTGTTTTTACCCTCTCCTTTGCTCCCCGCTCCACCTCGGTTTTTATCAATTTAGTTATGTTTTGCATGACAGCCTGGCAGCTGGTAATTCTGCCAGGCCGCTCACATTGTTTTTTTTACACTTTTGTTTCTTTTGCCATTTTAATTTACTATTCAACCATACCTCCTGGGTCCAGTAACCACTCTCCCAAATAATTTTGATTTTTTAAAACAAAAATTGTTTATCCACATCTACTTGTATTCACCATTGTGTTTAGGTTATGGCTGCGTCGACCAAGTGCCGTGGCATTTGAGACTCTAGATACAGTCTGCTAATATTTATTGAAATAATTAAATTTAATTCAGTAACAAGCATTGGCAATGTTAAAAGGACTTGCTTATGAATGAAAGGGCCTTTGTTTCATTGATCGGTTTAGGCTCTCAATAAGTCATTATACATACACTCTGGCACTCACTTTGGCATGTATATATCCATTCAACTATCCACTGACTCATTCTAGCATTCACCCTCTGACACTGCCACAATAAAACACACACAGTTTCAACAATATATGCACAATAAAAGAATGCAAATAGAAAAAAGAAAATTAAACACAGCGGGCATACACTTGGAATAAGAAAACTCAGTATATGGTAGCTTGTGTCCATCTTGCAATGGGATTGTACATAGTCTATTGTTGTTTTAAAGTTCCAGCATCACCACCATGTTTAGATCTACCGTTCCATTGTCGTCTCCTGGTTTAGAGGAAGTGGCCATGCAGGATGTGTCGCACTAAAATTGAAATGAGCAGCAAGCAAGCGGCCCATTAAAACTGCCTGGGGCGCTGTAGTATCTTCTTAAGAAAAACTGATAAATAAAGAGGAAAAGCAAAGAAATGAAACGGGAACTATAAAAGGAATAAATTGAAAACTAAAGAATTGGCCAACCAGCCCTGACACCTAAGAACACTCATTTTTAGATAGATATTCACATGTTATGAGAAAATGCCATAATTCACAGAGCAAGAGAGCCAATAACTGATGTGGACTGAACCATTACCCCATGCAATACATTGTCATAGATGGAAATAGACTGTAAATGACTCAGAAAGACCAATGGCAGAAGAGAGCTGACCAAAGGCTCTCTATGTGTCTATATGGATGTATATATATAGATATATGTATTATTTAAAGATTTTGTTTTATTACAAGATCCTGGCAGACAGATAAGCCTGTCAGGCCTTCCAAAGAGGTTCTAGCACGGACTATTACAATGCAAATCTTCTACTCCTAAGGAATAACCAACACCAAAATCCTACTCTGCCTAGGTAATCTGTGAGATTTCAATTTCAAAAAATTCACAATTGCAGACTTTTAAATGGTGCAGTAACAATCCACCCTTAAAAGCTGATTGGCTTTAACATATGTGTACATAACATAGTAAATGAATCAGGCATATGCTTTTGTCATAACTCATAATAAACAGACCAGACCCATAGCATCTGAAACAGCTTTTCCTAGTGACCCAATCACGCCTACAGCTGTTATCATTGACTTGTCACCATAACCAACTCTGGCCTACTGTCTTGAGCTTAAACCTTCCCACAAGGCAGCTATCAGGCATACAGTTATAAAATGACACTACAAAAGTATACAAAATTACAGCGGCAAAGCAAAATACTCTCTCGCTCTCCTAAGAGCGTGTAACAAGGATACTCTTCTATACCCACAGTTTGTCAGATGGGGTAACTAACACCAAAACCCTTGCCTACTTATGTAATCTGTGCGATTCCATGTCACAAAAAAACTATCTGTAGGCTTTAATACAGAGTAACAAAAATCCACCCTTAAATACCTATTGACATTTACATATGCCTTTCACAATTAATACCTCAGGCCTGCTTTCTTTGTCATAACGTTTCATGATAAACAGATCACATCCAAGGAATCTGACATATTGTTTCCAAATGAAACGATAATGCCTATAGCCTTTGCCATTATCTTGACTCTTCATCCCAGATCTGTGACTGGGGGTGAGTGGTTGAAAAGTTTCAGCGCTCCGTCCATCATCTTGTTGTGTTTGCTATGTTCGCCCTAATTGGCCAAGGGTATGCCCAGACGTGGGTCCCTTGCTCGCTGTGCCACTGGATTCAAGCTAGCCTGGCTGAGGAGGGGTGATGCCCGAAACCGGTCCTAGGATGCTTGTTTCCCGTCCAGGGAGGACCTGGCTTGGCAGTTCGGGCTAGACTCTTCCCATGAGGAGCAGGTTCAAGACTGATTTGCATATGGCTGGGTCCAAACTGGGGTGGCATAGTGAGCAAAAGAACGATGGATTAAACCCAGATCTGTAACTAGGGGTGAGTGGTTGAAAGGTTTCAGCACTTCGTCCTTCATCTTGTGTTGCTTGACTCTACAACCAACACACATCAACTACTTAAGGGTGCATATGCTAGCATCCATCATGCATACATATATAAAATTACACATATGGACAAAACTACGTTGGCAAAACTATACATAACCCTTCTCAAAATTACCTAACAAGGATTATCTCAATGAAAATCTTCTATCTCGAGGATCTGTCACAGGGGATGATGGACACCAAAACCCTTACCCACTATGGTAATCTGTGAGAATTCATGCAACAAAACCCCTCTCTACATACACCCTGTAACACAGTGTGATAGGAATATGCCATTAAAGGCCTAACAATGCTTCTCACAATAAATAAGCCAAGCCTACTGCCTTTGTCATAATGTTTTATTATAATATGACCAGACTTATGGCTTCGGACATAACTTTTATCAGTGAACCAATCAGGCATGTACCCTTTATTATTGGCTTGTTGCTATAACCAACTCAGGCCTACTGTTTGAGCATGAGCTTTCCAATGACGCAATCATCAGGCAGAAAGTCAAAACATGAGAAATTTTAAATAACATTAGAGTTAGCAAAGCAAAATATTAGGTCTCGGGTTTAAGAAGGATTATCACAGTGCAAACATTCTGTCCCCTGCTTTGTCAGAGGGAGCAACCAACACTAAAACCATTGCCTAATACAGGACACCCTGAGATTCCATGTAAAACATTACCCCACTGCAGATTTTAATAAAGTAACAACAATCCATCCTTAAATGCCTATTGACTTTAACATATCCTTTTCTTAATAAATAAGTTAGGCCCACTGACTTTATTGTTACTTTTCAATATTAACCAATCTAGATTATAGTATTGGTCATTGGCCTGTCACCATAACCAACAAAGCCCTGCTGTATTGAGCAAATGTTTCCATACTTGGCACCAGAGAAGAACACAAACACCATGATTATCTAAATATCTAGGTGAAGTTGTTTAATAGCATCCCAGTGGCATTTGTGTGACCTAAAGGGCAATCTCAATTCATCACAGCAGCATGTGTGGGCCCTGAAAGGTCGAACACAATAGCTTTGCTTGATGAAGAGCCTCGCTCAAGCAGCTGAATAAACGAATGATCACATCTGTTTGGAGAGCAAGCACTCTTTTTGTGGAAGCACACAGCTAAACACAGACTTTGGTAAATCAGTACCAGTAATCAGATGAACCAACATCTGGCAGCCACAGTCCCTCTCCGCAGTTCTCCTGAAAGCTCTTTTTTGATCACATAAGGTCATCTAGCTGTGCCGTCAAGCTAGATCTAAAAACCACTGATAAAACACAATCCCCAGATTCGGACTGGCCGTAGAGAGCATCGAGCGTTTCCCAGGGAGGCTGAAAGGGTGGGGGCCGGTTTTCCAGTGGTGGGGGCGGTTTTGTTACTGGGGACCCGTTTTGCAATGGTGCTTCAATATCGACCCCCAATAACAAAAGCAGCAGTGCTTCACCGTTTCTACCCCTGCGGGGCTGGTCTGACAAAATTGCCAGGGGTGATTTGGGCTCCCAGTCCCGCCCTGACAATCACTGAGCAATAAGAAATTATTCAATCCTAGGAAACTCTTTAGGTACCCAAATTAACTGATTTATGAAGCTTTTGACGGATATAAAAACATGTAATTAACATTATTAAGGGCCATACAGAAAGAATGTGCTTGTCAGAGGGGGTAACTAACACCAAAACCCTTGCCTACTTCTCTAATCTGCAGGATTCCACGTAACAAAATACCTACTTGTAGGCTTTAACAAGGATTAGCACAATGAAAATCTTCTTGCTTGAGGACTAGCAGGTGCGATAAATATTGCACAACTTGTAATTGCGATTCCATTGTTTTGCACAGAAATCACAATTTACCAGGGCACTCATAATCGGTCCTATGAATCATATTTCTTGTTTTGGCAACGGGGAAAGGTTACCCAGTTCACAGCAGATTCTAACTTGGCCGCCCAGCTTGTTAAAATGGTACATTAAAAGGCTGTCGGAGATTGCGTACATGAATATGCAAGAGTTATAATGCATGTGCACACATATATCATGACACATGCATGCATCACGATGCATGGCAGCCATTTTGAAATGGGATATCTTTAATAGGAAACCCATTCTCCCATATTACTGGCCGTACGTGCACAAGCGTCTTGACATATGTTACTCACATACCTCTGCCAACAAGCATTTTCCAAGACTACAGCTAGGCCATTCAAAGTTGAGACCTATTGGCTTTGACAATGCTTGTCCTTCCCTGTTTTCCTTTTGTCTTGGTCTACAACCCATGCTCTTCCTGCTGTTAAGGTCGTGGTAGAAACAGAAGTACTGAACAAACACTGAGAGAATGGCAGAGGGTCGGTCTATATAGTATCAGGGATGTGGTATGTAGGGGTCAACCGTCCATGCAAGAGGCTCCAAGGTGCAGCAACAGAAGGTCCTGTGGGAATTTTGAAAAAACTGTGAGGTTTTGTCTATCATCCGTTGTTTGTACTCAAAGATTGCAGTGCCAGCATAGCCATGCCATTGTTACTCTTCACAAATAAGCATTTTGCACCTACCTGTGCTTAAGGCAGCTTTGTATCCTTCGCTTCCAGAGTGGGGATCTCTGCCAGTTTCCTGATGTGGACCACTTTGCTCAGTGAGGCTTAGCATCTCCTTTACCAACACCCTGTTCCTCTCAACCCTTTCTGCCAGAGTCAACATGCTGGCATTACTACCACTGCTGGTGTTGCTTCCGATGCTGTCCCAACTATCTGCCCTCCACAGTCTTCCCTCTAGGCAGATGCTCCCTAAAGGATCACTTCTTCGATCTGCCTGGTTCCCCAGACTCCCTTTTATTTCCCTAAATTGGCTTTCTTCGGGGATTGGCAGTGGGTCATTGTCTTTGTTTGGTATTTGCCCAATGTGAGTTGGATTTCCTGAAGCATGTTTAGTTGAGGAGCACCCCTGTTGCTCTTGCTTCAGAGTTATCGCTGTGGCAGTCTTTAAGTACGTTGCACTTTGATTCTGCGAGAGATCTGTTTGTGGCCTCCAATGGTTCTCAGAAGCATACCCTGGGAGACTGGCGCCAGTGTCATTGTTGGCATTAGGCATGGTTAAGGCATCACCTTCCTGAGTCTCCACATCTTCTGTGGGGAGAAGAAGTGATTCAGTCAAATAAGTGCGAATTTGTGATTCTGGCTTTACCACAGCATCTTCGCCTGATACCCCATCATCTGCTGGTGTTTGTATGACTTTCCCACATCGAAGCTTGGGTTTCAGACGGGTGGTTTGCTCTATTGTGGCAATAGCTGTCTGTTTTCCCAATGTCCTGTTTTCCTTCAAAGCTTTTACTTTGGACAGTAGCACAGAACTTTCCCCACCTGCAAGCTGGTGGTCTGCGGAGAACATTTTTGTCTCAGTTTTGTCTATAGGAAGGTGGTGTGCAGAAGAAGGGTGGCACTTAGACCGATCTAAAGGGAACTGTGGTGGATCACAAGGAGTGTCAGGACTAGGACGGCATGTATAGTGGTGACCTGGAGAAGACCCTGGCTGAGGCTGTTTTTCTGGCATTGGACATGGAGAAGCCTCCACTCCAATACGGTCTGGGGGGCCCTTTGGTGGAGGTGAATATGCCTTAGTCTTAGCAAAGTCTGCTCTGTAGTGCATTGCAGAATTTGTTTTTTGACAGGGATGCGGTGCTATGCAATGACTTGGAGGAGAAGACTCTATCCTTGATCGATGTGCAATGTGGGGTTTAAGAGGAGAAACCTCGAGCTTAGGGTGGCCTGCTGTGTGGTGCTTTGGAGATGAAGGCTCGGTCTGGTCTGTTGTGCAGCCACTTGAAGAAATGGACTCAGACCCAGGTTTACCAGCTGTGCGATGCCTTGGAGAAGTAGAATCAGGCCTAGGTTGATCTGCTGGGATATGCCTTGGAGGTGAATTCTCAGGCTTAGGCTTTTCTTCAGAAAGGTGTTTTGGAGAATTGGTCATCAGTCTATGTTGGCCTACTGTGTGTTGCCTTGAAGAAGACGATTTAGTCCTAGGTCGGTCTGCAGAGTGCTTCTTTGGAGAAGAAGGGCCAGACCTAGATGTGTCTTTTGGGAAAGAGGATTCAGGCGTAGGCTGAACAGCAGGGTGCACTCTAGGAGAAGAGGAGTCAACCTTAGGGTGCTCAGCAGGGTGAGGCCTTGGAGAAGAGGAATCAGGCCTAGGTCTGTCAGTAGAAATGTGCCTTAGCAATGAGTCACGCTTAGGGCGGTCTGCCTTGAGATGCCTTGCAGAAGGGTCAGATCTTTGCAGGGTTTTCTGTTGGTCCCTTAGGGAAGATTCAACTTTGGGTTGGTCCACTGGGAGGCACCTTAGAGGAAAATCCTCAGGCTTTGGCTGTCTTGCCGGACTATGCCTACTGGGAGAAGGCTTAAGACTGGGATGTTCTGCTGGATGGTGCCTGGGAGAAGACGATTCAGGCCTAGGTAGATCTCTTTTGTGGTGACTTTTAGAAGAGTTAAACCTAGATTGGTCACCTGGGCAGTGTCTTTCAGCAGAGATGGGCCTAGGGTGATGACCTGAATGATGCCCTACAGAAGAGTCAGGCTTGACACAACCTCCTGGAAGAAGCCTTGGAGAAGATTCAGACTCAGGCTGGTTTGTTGCAAGGTCTCTCTCAAAAGGTAGTTCAGCCCTATCTTGTTCAGCCAAGCCCTCTTGTGAAAGATAAGTCTCCGGTCTTGAATGATCTGCCCTATGAGATTGTGCAGAGGATGGATTCAGCTTTGGCTGCTCTGCAAAACAGCATAGTAGAGATGATGCCTCTATCTTTAGACTCTGTGTAGGGGCCTCACATGTGGCAAAGGACTCCAGCTTATGAAGAAGGTGGTCTGGAGAGCAGTCTTCCTGTCCCGGCTGGTCATTGGAACATGATAGTGAAGAGCAGGTTTCTAATTCTGAGTCTGAGTGGATGTTGGGACAGGGTTGTGAAGGGCAGGAATTCTTTGCAGTGGTTCTGAAGAGGCACTGGCTCTCTGGCTGGTTGCTGTTCAACAGCCCTGGAGAGGGGGACTCCCACTCTGACAAAGATCCTGGATGATGTGGCACAGAGGCAGGCTCCAGTACCGGCGGGTGCACTGGGAACGGCTTAAGTGAGGATTCCTCACCCTCTAAGAGACTTGCAGAGGGACACTGTGGGGAGGGCTCCAGCTCTAGGTAGTCTACTGGAAAACATTTAGGAAACATATGTTCAGGCCCAGGAGGGTTTGCCAAACATTGTTGTGATGAGCTGGGATCCTGCTCAAGCTCAGTACCATGAGTTGTCCGGGTGGAGAAGAATTCCTGTTCATTCTGTGCACAATCATTTGCCAATGCAGAGCACACTTCAAGCCCTGGGAGATCCTGTTGTGGAGAAGAGTCCTGCCCTGTGGGATCCACTGGAACATTCTGAGGAACAAAAGGTTGCTGTCTTGAATTGTCTTCGGGGGAATGCTGTGCAGATGAATTATCCAGAGAACAATGTTTATCTGGACTCACAGTTTCTGTACTTTCTGAGCAGCGTGCTGTCCAGAAAAGGTTTCTTATGCCAGTCTTTCTACCCTTAAATGCTTTCCTCTTCCATTTTAAAGGCTCATCCATCCTTGACTGTGTGGGCCCAGAAGACACAACTCCTAGCACCCTGTGTGGAAGAAGGAAAAAAAGAATTAAAAACAGGGAACTAGAATATAATGCATACACAAGTAAGGTGACTGGAGTAAAACCAGTGAGATAAATACAACTAAAATAATAACGCTGCATGCATTAACACTGCTTCTTCCCCCATTTGCCTGCACAGAGTAAAGACAATCTGCAAACATATATATCCTTTCATCACACAGTATCCCAGAAATGTCTGTTCAATCTATGTCACTGTACGTTGCATGGAATACAGCATATACCCAGCATGTCACACTGTAGACTGCATGAAAGAGAATATCTCCAGACGTCAGTATGTGTCACTGAGCACCGCAAGGAATACAGGAGCTTATGTACAAGCCCCTTTGCAGCACTTTTACGCCGCCGTTGCGTTACCTTTTGTGACGCAGCAGCAGCGTAAGCAATGCGCCAGGTTGCACCTATTTACAAAGTGACGCATCTAGGCAGATGCGTCACCTTGTAAACCCCTGTGCCACATTATACCTGCGTCAGGTATAATGTATGCAGGGTGGGCGTTCCCACGCCAGAAAGCCTTGTAGAAGTGACGCAGTGAAATCTACAAGATTTCACTGGGCCACTTCTAGGACACCACTGCGTCAAAACCTTACGCCTGCTTGGAGCAGGCGTAAGGAGTGATGCAGTGTAATAAGAATAGGCCTACCCCATGCACTGCTGGAGTTGCGTCAGGCTTACGACACAACTCCAGCAATGCGTGGGTTTTGCGCCGACAGATACGTCAGAATTTCTGACGCATCTGTCAATCCTTGCGCCATGGTGCGCCATATTGTAAATACGGCGGATCCATGGTGGCCCAAGGGTGTCTCTCGCAGGCGCAAGGAAACTAGCCCATTGCTGCTTTAATGCAGTGATGCTTCAGTTTCTTGTAAATAAGCCCCACAGAACCTACCCTGGAAAGTTTGCCCCTTCAATCTCACTCCAGACATCCTTACATCATTCCTCTCAGGTATTGCACATGTAGTAATAAATGCAGTTTATTGTCATCTCTTTGTATCCTGGAGAGAAAATACAAGAGCTCTGTTCGGTGTGACTTTGAAAAATTGTGCTGCCCATCCGAGCTTTTTAGGTCTCTGGTTTGCTTGTGTCTTATTCAGTGGCTTGGGTTCCACTTCTTGTGTTTGTCCTTCCCTGCAGTGCAGCATAGCCTCTTAACAATCATTTTGAAAGGTATACTTGTATCTTTCCACTGCTCACATTTAGGGTACAACTTTTTTCTTTTTTATTCATCACTCCATGAGTCCACATGCTTTCTAGCTATTTCCCTCTTGTGCTGCTTCCCCCTCATACTTGCCCTCCACCATTGTGTTGCTCTCCACCTCCCCTCACCCCCAGCATGTCTGTAAAAGCACAGCAGCAGGGTTGTTTTTGCTAGGGTATGGCTGAAGAGCAGACTTTAAGGGTTGGTTTGTTTTACCTCTTGCATTTCACATACACCCTCATAACAGGTTTGTTGGAATAGGGTGAGGTATTTACTACATGTGGTAAATACCTCCTATTCTGAGTTTTTAAAAGGAAAATGGAGCCTAACATGCATAATCGTTTTTAAACACAGAATTATGCATGATTTGCCTTTTTTTGTAGACCTATCCCCCTTAATACATTTCAGCAAGTTTGACCTGCTGGAATTTATAAGGGGAAAACTGCGAGGGGGTGATAATTATCACACAACTCCTAAAATACAATCTCTGTGCAAACACGTGTTTGCGTAGGGATAGGAATTTAACCCTTAACCCATAATGAGGGTCACTGAGTATTAAAGTACATGTTTGGCACACAAAGGCTTTTAAGGAGGTGGGTTAAGGGCTATCTGCTGCACTCAGCTGACATCTAAGTCAGAAGGTGAACTTAGCGTTACACTTCTCCTGGAGCCCACAAATCTGCTTCCTAGGCTACTGCAGAGGATTGATTGGCTGAATCCTACAGAAACTAAATTAGGCTTTGGCAAGTATTTCCCTTTAAATTATGAAACTTCCTTATCCTTTTTTTAAATTCTATTATAAGTTTCCTCAGTGGTAATTATCTGAAAAACTAACTATATCATGTATAAAGACAAAAAACATTGAATTAAATGTACAGTTCTGAGAAACCATAAGGTATGTGTTGACCTTTACTCCAGTATTTTGAAATGTATTTTCCTTTTATAATACAAACATTGACAAAGACAACAGCTCAGCACTAGAAAGGTGAGACTTATTACCTTTGCCAATGCTTGTTTAATATCATACCTATGTTTTCCCCCACTGAATTCAACAATCTGTGAATGCACGGGAGGTGCACCGGCTTTCAGCAGGAGATGTTTGACAGCTGAGCATATGCTTGCTGGTAGAAGGTATTGCAAGGTATAGCGACAATGATAATGCATGAATAAATACTGTGTATGACTAGGACAATGGGTTTTCATTTAAGTTTAAACCTTTTAATTTACCAACAAGTAGTAATGGCATTCAACACTGTGCACCACCATATAGCACATCAGTGATACAGATGTCAAAAGGAACTGCTTGTCCTACGACACTGGACAGGGGAACCAAAAGCCCCAGTGGCAATAAAGCTCAAATTAACCCCAGAAGCTTCCCATGGCTCCAGCCCACTGGGGAAATGCCCAATGGAATAAAATACCATTCTGGCCCTTTTGGCGAGTACGTTCAGTTTTACATTTCCATACACTAAAAAAGAATTGTAACGGACAGGTGTGAGCTGGGGACGTATCCCACATGCTCCGTGTCTGAGGCAGGGTCAGCCCCTCCCCTTCCTTCCATGTTGCATCTGCTTCCGGGTTGAGATCGCCTGGTAGAGACCGCGGCAGTGAGGAGTGGTTGGCTCCATGACACTTCAATGACAAATGCGCAAAAGTCGTTGTAATCATCAGTACTGACACAAGCGAATTTGACAAATGTGAAGAAGCAGGCTGAGGCAGATTCAGTGTGCGCGGCGGTGAGATGAGTCCTGCCGACCGCTATCAGGACCTATCCAAGAGGTGTTCTAGCTGCCAAACAACAGCTCTTCGTAGCCCCTCTGTATCACTGTGGAACAAAAGGATGCTTGTGGACTGCTTGGCAGGGGTGTACCACCAGGTTTCTCATCGGGGGTGTTTTAGTTACTATAATTGGGTCGCTTACATTTCTCCCAGCTGAGGGTCACTGACTAGGACTCCGCAAACATCAGCCTTGGCCCTCAACCTATTTAAAGCCAAAAGTGACTGTCTTCGGGGGGCTCCAGGGGCTACTGGTGGTTTATCCTTGGCCGGCTGTTTGCCTTTGGGGCTGAAGGCATTATTAGAAGGACGCTATAATAATTATGGGAAAGCACCTCAAGACAGCCAATTTGGTTGGAACTTTAGACCCTGCCCCAACCTTAGCCCTTACAGCCAAAAAGAGTGGTGCACGAATGACATCTGCAGCTGCAAGGGCAAATCAAAGCTCCCAGAATCATCAGGACTCAGGCATGGCAATGAGCCCACTAAGCTCAGAAGAAGATCTGACCACTACTCTAAAAGAAAACAAGTCTGGGGCAGTGAGTGTGTCTGTAGAGCCGTGGACAGAAGCAACAGTGGATGCAGTGTACTCTCCCTCAGGGCAGAAGTAGGGGCAAATAACAAAGAGAATGATAAGAGTAATGGGGAGAATGATACACTTATGGTTGGCACGCCGGATGCGCACTTGAAGCAGGCTAAAATAAAAGACTATCCCTTGTTTGTAAAAGGGAAAGCAACACCACTGAGTCAGTCAGGGTCACCTCAGTCCCCCACTAATCGCGCTCCGGCAGAATCGCAGGCTGTTTTAGCAGGACTGACTCTGGAGTCAGCTAAGCTGCAGGATGCGGATTATTAGGGGTCTCAGCCTCTCAGTTCTGTTTTTACTTCAGAGGTAAATAAGTAACACACTTACAGTCAGTAGTGGCATCTCTGTCAAAGGAGATGCCACAGCAGAACAACCAGAAGGATTCAGTGGTTACTGCACAATGTGATATTATAACAATGCTCAATATCATTTTCAAAGAAATCAGAGATCTTAAGGCCTCTCAGGCAATTTCAAATTGCAGCCTTGCATCAGAGGTTTTCAAAAATGGAAGAATCCACGACGCAGGTCCCAGAAAGGCTGCAGGAAGCTGAATCTAGAATATCGCAATTAGAGGATCAAGTTACCTCGATGCAGGAAGAAGTCAGTCAGTTCAGAAAGCAAAAATCTTCACTAGAACATAAAACTGAAGAGTTAGAAAACTACTCACGGCTCTCTAACTTACAGATAGTTGGGGTCCCAGAGAGTTGTGAGGGCTCTCAAGTCCTTCAAAGGGCGGATTTTTTCATAAAGACTCATACCCTGCCGGAACATTTAGGTGACTTGACTATCACACGAGCACATCGGGTCCCGGCACAACCTTTCTCAAATTCGAAAGTGCCAAGTAATATCTTGGTAAACTTCGCTGAGTATCATGTGAAAGAGCACATACTAACAAAAGCCATTGAGAAAAAACAGTTTTCAACACCAGAAATACTGAATTGTTGTATATTTTCAGTTATGTCTGCCTCAATCAATCAATCAGGGAATTGTAAGCGCGCTACTCACCCGTGAGGGTCTCAAGGCGCTGAGGGGGGGGTCCGCAGATCTGTTTAGCCGAAGAGCCAGGTCTTGAGGGTCTTCCTGAAGGTGTTCAGGGAGGGGCGCGTCTGATGTCTGCCGGTAGCTCGTTCCAGGTCTTGGCTGCAATGTGAGAGAAGGATCTTCCGCCTGCTCTGGCTCTGTGGATGCGCGGGGTTTCGGCCAGTGCGAGGTTGGAAGATCGGAGGTTTCTTTTGGGTACGTGGAAGTTGATTCTGTCGTTGAGGTATTTGGGTCCGTTGTTGTGTAGGCATTTGTAGGCGTGAGTGAGGATTTTGAAAGTGACTCTTTTCTCCACGGGGAGCCAGTGGAGACTTCGTAGGTGTTGGCTGATGTGTTCGTGTCGGGGATGCCGAGGACGAGTCTGGCGGCGGTGTTCTGTACTGTCTGGAGTTTGCGGAGTAGGGACTTGTTGATGCCGGCGTAGAGTGCGTTTCCATAGTCCAGTCTGCTGGTGATGAGTGCGTGGGTGACTGCCTTCCTTGACTCAGGGGGGATCCACTTGAAGGTCTTGCGGAGGATGCGGAGGGCGTTGAAGCAGCTGGAGGTGACGGCGTTGACCTGTTGGTTCATGGAGAGTGATGAGTCGAGTACGATGCCGAGGTTCTTGGCGTGGTCTGAGGGGGTAGGTGGGCTTCCGAGGGCGGTCGGCCACCAGGTGCTGTCCCATGCAGAAGGGGTGGTACCGAGGACTTCTGTCTTCTCGGCGTTGAGCTTCAGGCAGCTGTTGGTCATCCAGACTGCGACGTCTTGCATTCCTTTCTGGAAGTTGAGTTTGGCAGTGGTGGGGTCTTTGGTGACGGAGAGGATGAGCTGGGTGTCATCGGCGTAGGATACGATGTTGAGGCCGTGTTGTCGGACGATGGCTGCGAGGGGGCCATGTAAATGTTGAAGAGGGTGGGGCTCAGTGATGAACCCTGTGGGACTCCGCAGGTGATTTTCGTGGGGTCGGAGAGGAAGGGTGGGAGTCTGATCCTTTGGCTTCTTCCGGTGAGGAATGATCGGATCCAGTCCAGGGCTGTTCCTTGTATGCCTGCGTTGTGTAGTCTGACGACTAGTGTGCGATGGGAGACGGTGTCGAAGGCCGCTGATAGGTCGAGTAGGATGAGGGCTGCGGAGTGGCCTTGGTCCAGGAGGGTGCGGATGTCGTCTGTGGCGGCGAGTAGGGCGGTCTCTGTGCTGTGGTTGCTTCGGAATCCGGATTGGGACGGGTCGAGGACGGCGTTTTCTTCAATGAATCGTGTCAGTTTCCTGTTGAGCCTCAGCAGCCCATGTCGAAAAGATTTTGTAAAAATGTTATATCTGTTTAAGGCACAGGGGGTTCAAGCTACTACTGCGCAGGTCTTGATTAAAGGGCAGGTTCATATTTTCACGAATTTAACAGAGGCTCAGGTGCTCCGGCAGAAGATCTCAAATTGATTAGTAATATGAACTATGTATATGTGGGTATCCTGAGGGGTTGGAGGAGGCTATCTAATGATGTTGATGATAAAAATGTCGGCAAGAAGTACACTCTGCTAAGAGTTTGAGAATTTGCAAGGCCCAAAGGTTCTTTTTGGACAGGGGTGCTGGACGCAGGGGAGGGAGGGCTGAGTGCCTCTTGGGTGAAACACGATACCACCCCGTGAGTGTTGGAGCGGCGAGAAGGATATTATTGGCGATATCCCCTCTCAAAGGGATCAGGGGGTCCCATGGCTGGGTCTGGGGCTGGGGGGGGTCATATAGCAAAAGTGAGCAGAATCATTATTGATCATTAATTTCCAGCTACAAAATGTATTTCCTGGAATGTCAATGGTATGGTTGACTTCTTTCACTCCACAAATATTATTTTTACAGGAAACCCATTTGAAATGCAACTCCTCTGACCTGTTTATTGCAAAGTATTATTCAAAAGTTTATTTTGCTTCAGCTGGCCTGGCAGTGAGGGGATTGGCAGTTTATCTAGGCAGAGGGCTGGAATGGCCGGTTTCCCATGTGATTAGAGATCCCCAGGGAAGGTGGATTTGGTTGAAAGCTAGTGTGACTGGTAATCCTCTAAACATGGTCACTATTATGCCCCAGTTTTTGATGAACCTGATTCATTAAGACAGATTTACAATATTGCCATGGAGCAGTTGGTCTGATAATTTTAGGGGGTGATTTTAACTTTATCCAGGACCTGGCATGGGATACATCTAATAAAACTAAAAAACAATTGAAGCCCCAAATGAAAAAAGTGGTGGATGCGTTGAAGCAAGATTTTCAACTAATTGATCCTTGGCATAGTGATCATACTGGTTTGTCACAATATACTTGCTTCTCATTCAGCTTTTATTCAACTTCCTGTATTGATTATTTTTTAATTTCCCATTCGCTTAAATGGGTCTGCTCACATATTTGAGCGAACTCATCCGCTTTCATTCAGCTTCCCAAATTGATTATTTTTTAATTTCTCATTCGCTTAAATGGGTCAGCTCAGATAGTTGGGTGAACTCATTTTCTGATCACTCCCTGGCCATCATTACACTTGAGTTTGATAAACCAGAGGAGAAAGGCCCAGGTGGCAGCTGGATTGGAACCTTACTAACCAAGAATGGCTCAAAGACATGAGAACGTTCATTTAAGATTTTTTGTTACTCTGAATAGAGGTACGGCATTGTTGTTCTCGATTTGGGAAGCCTTTGAGGCTACTGTTCAGGAGCAGTGGCAATGATGGATTTCCAGGTGAGTTTGTTAAAGTATTCGCAAGTGAACTTATACCCTTTTTGACGGAGTTGATCAATTTTGTGAAACAAGGAGAGGAAGTTCCCTCGTCTTTTAAGGAGTCCACGGTTGGTAGCTTTTTAAAGAAGAATAAGAATACAAGGAATGTTAATTCCTACCGACCAATTAGCTTATTGGACATGGATTATAAACTTTTAATGAAAATATAGGCCATTCGTATTACTCCAGCAGCCCAGGCTTTAACACATAATGATCAGACAGGGTTTGTAGCGGGTCGGGTGATGTCGGCAAACACGGGTTTCTTAATACATGCGTTTGACTACTTTACCGTTAACCAGACTTGTGCAGCTGTAATAATGGTCGATGCAGAGAAAGCATTCAACCTGGTTAACTGGGATGCCCTTTTTTATGGCCTGGCGAGGATTTGCTTTCCTGCCCTATTCATTTCAATGCTGCGGAATCAGTATCAAGGGGCACAAGCAAAGGGTTTTGTGAATTCTAATCTTGCAGGGGTAGTAAATATGAAAAGGGGGATGCATCAGGGATGTCCTGTGTCCCCAATTTTATTTACTTTTTTCATAGAGCCCCTGGCAGCTAGGATTCGGGAGAATGAGGGAATTAAGGCCCCCGTCATAGGGATGCCTAAATTAAAAATGTTTGCGGATGATATAATTCTATATCTCAGGCCAGAGAAGCAGACCATCCAAGGGGTGTTAGACGAGTTTGGGCAGTTTAAAGGAATTGGGGGGCATAAAATTATCAGAAAAAACTGAATTGCTTCTTTTTAATTCCTTAGCTAGTGATCTCCCTCCTTGTTTGCAGCAGCAGGCCAGTTTGCTAAAGCTGATTCGATATCTGGGGATCTTCGTAACGAATAACTACTCCCATTTCATTCCCAGCTCTTTCAATTGAACTATGTGGTAATGCTCAAGAAGATCAAGAGATTCCTGGATAGATGGGCACTTCTTCCCCTTACATTAGTGAGTAGAGTAGCTCTTATCAAAATGTCTATTCTACCTCTGCTGCTATTTCTTTTTCAAATGTCCCTATAAAAGTCAATAAGCGCTATTTTACAGAGTTGGAAGCACTTTTATGGCACTTTGTGTGGAACAAGAAGGCTTCTAGGGTAAAACTCTCTGTACTCCAATTAAATACCAGTCAGGAGGTGTTGGCATTACCCCATGTACAGACGTATTATGAAGCAACTTTTTTAGATACGCTAGCAAGATAAATAGACAGGAAGAGGACGGTCGATCTTTTTTCATAGACAAAATGATCCAGGAAGTTGAATCCCAGCTGACGGTTTTTGTTAAAACAGCCAAACACCCAAAGAAAACAAGATACAAGGTGATACAAGAGATTAGTGCCCGACTTCAATCGCTTTATCTATCTAAACATATTTCAGTAGGCTTTGAGTATCTTACAGTACAGGAGTTTAAATACGCCGGCTTGATAATATCACAAAGTCAGTTAATATTTTGGAATGGTAATGGTTTTAAAGAATTGGGCCACTTCTTGTTCAGGGGTAAGTGTATTACTTGGCAAGAATTGCAGGCTGGGATTGGTGAACGCTGCAAGTTGTTTTTTCTGAGGTTCCAGCAGATCACCCTCTTTTTGAAAAATCACTTCTCGGAATATAGTTTAAATACCCCCCCCCATCATAAGATCACTTTTAAGGTCTAAACTTAAGGGAATGGAAATTTGGTATAGACTGCTACGTGATCAGGGGGGCATGCATCGGGTGGAAAGTTTTTTAGAAAAAATGAGCCTGTCCACACAATGCACTCTTTCGGAGGCGGATTGGCAGTCTATTTTGTTATTAGATCTTAAGGCTCTAAGGGCAGCAAATTTTAAGAGGATGTCCCTCCTATCTCGCTGAACGGCCTATTACACTCCTGTGACCCTCCCCAGAATGTATTCAGCGGTGGAGGATCGTTGCTTTGGCTGTCAGCAACAGCGGATGGGAGGTTGGCTATATATTTTTTTCACTTGCCAAATGCTGGAATAGTTTTGGGAAAAGGTCTTCATTGCTCTTAGTCTTGGCCTCCAGGCGAATATACACCCCTAGGCGGGTCTGGCACTGTTTGGGTTTGTTAGTGAGAATCGTGGCTCTGGTATTGGCAATTGGGGACAGGTGTTTATATCGATTGCCTCTTTAATTTTTCGCTCATTGATTTTACAGAACTGGAAATCATCTAGGGTTCCAGTATACCAAGAGTAGTTAAAGAAAATGCTTAGAACGAAAAAATTTGAGGAGATGTATGCGAGACATGTGGGGGGGGCGGGTTTAAAAAGATTTCATGCCTCATGACAGTTTATGGATACACTAGAAGAGTTGGGCACCAACTCAGTAGCAGCGCCACTGGTGGCTCCATGAGGGCTACATGTAGATATTGGGGTTTCTCAATTCTCATACATATGTAAGGTGTGTTATTTGGTTTCTTGTTATTGGTTTAAAGCTGCACCCTAAGGGGTAAGGATTCTTTTTTGCTCGCAAAAGGGGTATGAAGGATCTAGATAGCCTGAGCAGCTTGCTTTTTGTAATGATTTCAGTTAGTACGACTATAATATCCACTTTGTGGTAATTGTTGAAGGGATGAAGTATTTGTAAAGGTGGTGGGGGTTTAACGTGGCACAATGGTACTTTATTAATGGCTGCTGGTATAGCTGTACTCTACAATTTTTTACATCATTGTATGAACAAAGCAATTTTGGAGGAGGAGACCTAAATCGGCACTGGGTCACTTTATTGTTTGCTACAATACATCTCAGCATTACTGTTTTTAATAGCTCAATAGTCCTAAACTATATGATGGTTCCTCCATTTTTACATGATCTCTGTAATATTAAATGGTATTTTGTATAATATTGGTATGGGATGCTTTTTTTTTTACATATACTTGATCTGTGATTCTGCTCAATAAAAAGAAAAAAGAAAAAGATTCGCAACAAACCTGACCAAAGTATTCGCCCAGCTGGAAACACTTCGGGGTGGGGGCGAGGAGTGGGTGGAAGGGTGGAGGGGTAGTGGGGCAACGGTGCACAAATTGCACTTAGCACATAAGCAGTTTTCACAAAATCACTGAAATGTTGGGTTTACAGTAATACTCCACTCATCAGGACACTTTAATAAACTCTTTCTAGTCTATGAAACAGGCATGAAGATTAGAATGGGCACTCCAGTGCGTATCAAGAGTCCCGCCATATTCCTTATAGGACACCCACAAGCAACCTGATTCACAAACCCTGCATTAGGACGCGTAACTCCCTTTCATTAGTGGCTGACCCACTATCATAAGCCCAGGTCTTGCCACCAGTTCCACCTCCTGACAACCTCAGGGAACAGACCGGGTATTGGACCATGATCTGCCTGAGCAGTAAGGCTTCCAATGCATCCCCATCGAAACCTATTGATTGTCTCAATGAATGTCAACAGGTTGACGCACTATGTGAAGCAGAAGAAAGTCCTCTGGTACTAGAAAATACTTACCCCAGATAGAGCACTGATACAAAAAATGCACCTCTCAGCTCCAGAAAGTGAAAAGCTGCGGAGGGAATGGGCCGCCTTTTAACTCTCGATTCTGAGTCAACAGAAAGCACGACACACAATCAAGGCAAAAAAAAACTGGTGCAGGGAGCTAGTGACACTCCCCATAGTTAGTTTGATGACCCATAAGGATTTCTATCTGTCATTGTATTCATCTGAAAGTAATAACTCCAGCACACAGGAGGATCAGTTCTTTCCCTCCCTTCAAATGCAGACACTGTCCCCAGAACTAACCCAATTATTAGAAGCTGAAATTACATTGGAAGACACAGAACAGACAATTAATACTATTACCAAGGGTAAGGCTCCAGGATTAGGATTCCTCTTACAATCCTACAAAGCCAACAAAGAACACTTGTATCAATTCTGCATAAGATATTTGCAGGTATAAAAAAACAAAACAAAAGCTCTCCCAGACTTTAATAATGCTAAAATCTCGCTTATTCTAAAGCCAGACAAAAAGCAAACATTAAAATCTTTGCTGAAGTTAGCAAGCCACTTGAGGCAAGCTCTACTGACTTGAATCCACTCAAACCAGGTAGGCTTTCTTCCTCACGGCTCCTCTGCATCTCATCCATGAATGCTATTCCACATGCTGTGGCAAGTGCAACATGATAGGGACGACGAGGGAGGCGTCTCCTTAGATGTGGAGAAAGCATTCAATAAGGTACAGCAGGGGTCTCC
This sequence comes from Calotriton arnoldi, assembly GCA_963921515.1. Classification (NCBI taxonomy): domain Eukaryota; kingdom Metazoa; phylum Chordata; class Amphibia; order Caudata; family Salamandridae; genus Calotriton; species Calotriton arnoldi. Next base: position 53,625 of record CAWUFW010021557.1, read on the forward strand.
AACAAGTAGCTCGGGGGCTACTGGTAGCTCGCAAGCACCCTTAAAGTAGCTCTCAGCGATGAACCCAAGCCAGTCTCAGAGAGTCTGTGGATATTAAAGAAGGCAGCACTGCTCATCTCAAGACCTCAGCAGTGACAGACAGCCAAACCAATGGCAGGTCCTCACTATAACACTCAAACACACACTATGTTGGCTTATGGGGGGTCTACCACATAACATCTGTATCCACTATAAATCTAACTAAGTACCAAAGAGACTGGCCATGGTATATGCCCTGCTCTGTTAGTCGCACCATGTATATGAACAATGCACAATCAAAGAACAGTGGCAGCAGTAACCAGTGCTGACCCACCAAAATATGGTACTGCAGGAGCCAGAGTGAAAATGTCTTAGTTGAGAGCATGATCAACCTAAGAGCGGAGGAAAAGAGGGATATGGATACAGAGCAGAGAAAATTAAGAGCCTCATCTGCATTCATTTATGTGCATTTCTGACATTGGGTCCCCGTAATAAACATTATTGGTTCCTGGAAGCTACATCTAGTGTTAAGGACTGCCAAATGTGTATGCTGGCCCCCATCATAAGAGTTTTATCGCTGTCACAATTGTGTCTGTTCATGGCATAATAATAATAACCCAGTGCCCCTCAGAACTTGGGTGTGAAGTTATAGGAGTAAAGTGGTTCTTTCGGGAACCGAATTGCTTTCTTATTTATTGAATACAAACCTATCTATATATGTATACAGAATGGCTTATGCAAATATTTGTTGTCGTTCACAATTAATGAAAAGAGGAAACAAAAAACAAAGGAACACACCAAAGTCATGAGCAAATCAAGTATTATATTCAAAAATAAATGGGGGGGGGGGAGAAAACACTTTTTGTTGTTAAAAGAAGGAATAACTTTTTTTCTTTTTATGCTTTTTTACATTTTCTGGTATGTAAATGATAATACAGGGCTGTCAAAGCTAATAAACAAAATGATTGGCGCAGGTGCTGAAGTGACACAGTGCAAGGGAAGTGCTGGTTGTGAAGATGTTATATACAGTGATACATTGCTGATTAAAAAACAATAATTTTTAAATGACATCTATCCCTAATTGCATAAATCTCCGAACAACTGAAGGTTTGATTTTCCTTTTGGCGTGGAGTTGAAAAAATAGGGTCAGGATTGTCTCAGGCACGTCGGCGTTTCGACCCAGATGCAAGCGCGGTGTGTGTGTCGCGGCAGGTCTTCATCAGGACAAGGGAAACAGAAATGGACAGCCTATAATTGAATATGGAAAATTACGGTGTGTTCCAGAGTAGGACAATGATAAAAGAGAACCACCCAATGGTGACGCAGAGGGCCCAAAGGTCCGAGGTTCGTGAGTTCCCAATGGACCGCCATGCAAAAGTGCCCAACTGAGACGGTGATTAACAAGACGGTGATTAAAAAACAGATACATTGATCAAGAGTGGTTGGATCAAGATTGTGAAAGCTAATCAGCCACAACAAAATCAAGGGATACTATCCAGTGTAGTAGTGCCCCTAAGGACAAATGGATGTGAGGGCCCGTCAAGAGAGGGAATTCATACTGAGAGCCTACCTAATGACGAGTCACTTGAACTAAGATCCACCAACAGGTTGGAATCTTGTATGCGCGAGAAATTTCTGAAACGAAAAAGGTGGGGGAAGGGGGTGTTTGGAGACTCCAATAAACAAAAATTCTTGATTTATATCGGAGGATGCGCCCCAGTGATGAGCAGCTTCTCACCTTAATTTTTTTTTTTTTTGACGGATCCACCATCCGGTTATGCTTGAAAATAAATCTCAAAGTTTAAGGGTCTATAAGAAGAGGAAAGAAGGGAAATGAATTTCCAGAGTCACGGATCGTGTATCTACAGTTGGTTGAAAACGGTCAAAGTCAGAGAAAGGCCCACGCCGTAGCGCAGATCTGACACTCACCAAGAGCTGGAGCCGCGAGTGTCTTGTCAGTCTCGAGCGCGGCAAGCAAATGCCGCTGTTATCAAGGGGATTGACGTGGCCAAAGTGATGACTCACTTGACGCCTACGTGCACGCTGTCGTGCAGCCGCTGGGTGCTGCCAGACCGACGTCCGGATGACATGATTCTGTGATACATGTCGATAGAAGCACTTGGATTAGATGAATGATGGAGTGCACCATTCACAGTGATAATTTTCACGATTATAAGGCTTGTGATTAATTTCTGTATAGTTTAACCCTGAACATTCATTATGTTGACAACATCCTATTTTACAGCTCAGTAATTTTGGCACAAAATTGCTAGAACATAATTATTACGTTTGACAATTGTGAAAGATGGTAAACAACCGCGTCATTGAAATTTGAAGCAGTCATAATTTATATTATCGATGTGAATGCAAATGTGCAATGTAGGAAGGTGGAATCTGACTGCATGGTTACCCCCACTTTTTCCTGGTGTTTTGCTGGTTTTTGACTAGTCTGACTGGGATCCTGCTAATCAGGACCCCAGTTTATCTGCTTTCTCCCTAAATTGGTTGTGTATGTACTTTAGGTACACTTCAGATTGGATTCTGGGGTACCCTTATCAGTCCCTAGTATATGGTACACCATGTACCCAGGGCCTAGGTACCCCAGAGGCATCCCAGGGGCTGAAGCATGTGTTGTGCCACCCCTGAGAGGCCATTCAAAATGACACCACAGGTCTGCTACTGCAACCTGTGTAAGGAGGTGCATGCACACCTTACTTAGATTTAGGTTACCTATATCTATTCTAAATCACTACACATATAAACCTATCAGTCACCCCTATGGCAGGCCTTATCAATCCTGAAGGCAGGGTGCGGGGTTTTACGTGAGAGGGTGCCCCTGTATGAGCAGAGCCCCTCGGCAGCCTTCGGAATCTATTCCCCGGGTTTGTCTGTGATGCAGCCAACCATATATACTTAAGTGCATTATAACCTCGCGGTAAATGCTAACTTTAAAACGGCTGCTTAGAAACATGTCGTGTTTGGTGTCAAACACCTTGGAATCATACCTCCACACCAGTAACTGGTGTGGAGGTATGATTCCTCCCTTGTGGTACCACTACTATGGGGCACCGGTCTACCCGGTACCAGCTTTCTCGACATGGGCAGCACAAAATGGATGCTGTCAGCCACAGACACGAGTCTGCCCTCCTGCTGCTGAGCCAAGCTCGCGCAGAAGAAGGCCTGACAATAGGTTTCCTGTCACAGGGAGGTGTGACCACCTCCCAGACAGGCTTTAGTGTATTGGGGCTGGGTGGGTGCACTCTTACAGTGCCAGAAAGTCTGCACTGGGGGCACATTTGGTGTCCCCGTGCATAGTCCAGCTCAAACCGGTTGCAGGAGCCAATTGCTCCTGCTCTGGCGCGAAACTGGACAAAGGACATGGGTGTAGCCACCCCTCTGTCCTGACCCTCCCATAGGTGGGTCCCCAGAGTTAGTCCAACCCCTTCCTTGGGTATAAAGTAGGAAACCTGACTACAGGACTTTAGATTTTACCTGGACTAAACTCTGCAAGCAGAAACCAAGTACTTCGACGGTCTACACTTCGCTGGACGACAGAAGAATCTCCCTTGGAGTAAAGGAGTTACTCCCCTGCAGCAGCAGGCACCTAAACGCATCTGACCGGTTTGCATCTCCCGAGCTCCTGAGGACTCCGAAGATTTCTGCAACACAGGAGGTGGGTTCCCGAGCGTCCCTGAGGTCGATCTGCTCTCTCAGCAATCCTGAGACCAGTATCCCTCGTGGGGACCGTGCAGCCTGAACCCCTGTGCACCGTGTACTTTTGCAGCAGCATATGCTTTTCGGCAATCCCTGAGGCTGTGCTTTGGACTACGTGTAGTCCCGACCCCAAGCAGCATTTCCACCAAAGATCTCCGGCCTCCACTCCACGAGTGCTCTGTGGGCTGGTGTTTTGTGATTCAGCTCGAGGTCCCTTCGCGATCCCGGGTCCGTTGGCCTGTGGGTCCTGGCGAGGGTCACTTTGACTTTCCTTGGGCTTCCCTGATTGCTCCAGACGTACCCTGACTCCCCATAGCTTGGAGAGTCTCCTGGACCTTGCTGGTCCATACTATCACTTGTTTCCTCTGCCCGCGTGGGTTGCCTTTGCCAAGGCTTGTTGGTGTTCAATCTGGACACTGACCCCTCAGCACTCGACATCCTTCGTGGGACAGCTCACCTCCGGACTTTGGTGATCGTCGACGTCTCCTGGTCCCCATGGCTGCAGAGTCAAGAATCCTATCTTCACACCTGAAGCACCCGACATCGGTGGGTATTCGTCTATCGAGCCCCTGGTCACGTGAAGTGACCCAGACTCTGTCCCCTCTGCTTTCAGGTTCTTCTTACTCCGAATCCAGGCTTGGATTCCACCGGACACTTTTCATCTTCCCGGCAGCAGTACTTCTTCGCATCACGCCATTGAAAACGACGAGGGTTTCCGACACCACTTGACCCCTATGCACCCGGCTCCTCTGGGATAGGTAACACGGATACCTCGGTACTCACAAGGGTGCTGGCCTTAGAACCTTCTATGTTCCAAAGGGTTTCCTTGAAGTCCTCTCCGAAGTGTCCTTAAACTGTAATTTTCCAACCGCGACTTTCCCATAGAGTTGTACGGAGCTCGCGTCTGTGTTCCCACACTGCACCCGTCCTCCGTGGGCTCCCTGTGTCACTCCTGTGTGTGGTTCCTTGGGGTCCCAGCGATTCTACGTGCTCTAGGCACTGTGTCTATTGAAGTCGTGGTTGTTATACCACTTTCTTAGTATATGGTTCGGTCTCCCCTGGAGCCCGCTGTGTGTTGTGCTATTTACTGTCGTTCTATTGATTTAATATTGTGTACTGTATATTCTAATCTCGGGTAGAGATTAGTAGAGAGTGTTTTAGTAATAAACACATATTTTTACATAACACTTGTGTGGTTCTCCTTTCATTTAGTCATTCAGGAGATGATATTCTGGTAAAACAAGCTGCTTTACATTCCTTCAAGACTAAGCCTGAAGGCTGCTCTCCATAGCTACCACTAGGATAGCTTTCATAAAGGTTATCTTTGACCTAATCATCAATAAGGGTCGTTTGGACTGGTGCAAGGTGCCCACTTTAATTAGTGGACAGCATATACCAGGCCAACTTCTCACATGCAACCTTTGTCTAGTTGTAGTAAAACAGAAGCTATTACTTGTGAAATAAACACAATCATGCTAATAATTGGCAGTTGTGAACAGAGATTAGAGAGCGGTAGAAAAACAAAGTTATTCATTTTGCTGGCATTTAGGTTAACAATACAATGCATATAATGCAGTAAAGCCGCTGATTGAAAATAATTCGAAACCAACCGTTATACAAAAACAATTGAGTATACAAAACAATATGTGCATAGCAGTCAGGATGCTCATAGCTCAACATTTCAACCATGGTGGTACCTGGAATGACTTAAGTGAACCCCTGTAACTGTGACATATAGTTAAATGAACCTGGTTCATGTAAGTGCGAACTCCTAAATACACTGGCCTGTTCTTTTTCGAAGAGTGTGTTATAATATAGACTTATGTTACTAGGAGAACAGGGGTGTGTACAGGAGTCAATGTTAATGTCATAGGGGGTTATCTTCTACGCAGAAGTCCGAGTTGTCTACTGGTCTCTTCCAACTCATTCAGACCATTGTTTCCAGTATCTAGCAGGTGGGTCCACCTACATTCTTTGAAATTGAGTGATGAAGCTAGGTCGCCACCCCTTGTGTGGGGGAGTACCTTTTCAAGTACCCACCATCTTAGGTCATCTGCTTTATGATTTTCTTCAGAGAAGTGTTCTACCAGAGGTGCTCCCTGGGTCTTGCAGCACAATCTACTACAGTGCTGTAGGATTCTGCTCTTGATTTTATGTGTCGTCTGCCCAATGTAGAGTTTATCACAGGGACACTGGACTGCATAGATGACATTGTTACTATTGCAGTTGGTTAGGTGTGAGAGTTTAAATATGCGTCCTTGATGGGTGAATGTAGCTCCTTCGACTGTGAGTTTGCATGCCTTGCATCTGCTGCATTTAAAATGACCAGTGAGTGCAGGTAGTTGTAATTGTGTTCTGATGTCTGGAAGGTCTGGTGGTGCCAGATATGCACTCACAACCTGGTCACATACATTTCTTGCTTTTTTAAACGCAAAAAACGGCTCGCCGGTGATGTTGATTTCCAAGGCCACCAAATTCCAGTATTTTTTGATGATTTTCTTTGTTTCTTGGCTTCCAGTGTTGAAAGTACTCACACAGACTAGTTTCTCTTCTGTGTCTGTTTTGGGTTTTACTTCCAATAGGGTTTCTCTTGGGCAATACCAAGCCCTCTTTCTTGCACGGTTTAACAACAACAAAAAGTGTTTTCTTTTACCCCCATTTCTTTTTGAATATAATAATTGATTTGCCCATGACTTTGGTGTGTTCCTTTGTTTTTTGTTTTCTCTTTTCATTAATTGTGAACGACAAAAAATATTTGCATAAACCATTCTGTATACATATATAGATAGGTTTGAATTCAATAAATAAGAAAACAATTCGGTTCCCGACAGAACCACTTTACTCCTATAATAGCATAATAAAGATCATCTTTGACTATTTTGGTCATTTTTAGGTCTCACCTAGGCATGCGCTCTCTCTCTCGAGACATACTGTATCTACTGTATGGGCTTTCAGCACACCCATCTGTTTTCATTCGTTCCTTCACGTGCCTTTCGAAATTCCTTTGTTTTCGGTGGTTAATACTTTACATTTGTCCCTCTTGCTGTTTTGGTCATGCCCTGGAGACTGGACCTGTTACATGGATCACTTAACTATTGGCCATATATATTAGTGTCGGTGCACTACTTTTTCTTTCTGAACGCGCTCAGCCGAAGGCTGGAACTCATGTCCTTATCATGACAATCATGTCTTTGGTCTCACAAGCGCTTTTTCAGCTGGAGGCTATGTTGTTTTTCACTCTATAACATTTTTAGTTTCATTAGCTCAAATGTCCAAACCTTAAATAATATACTTACTTAACGGAAGTGTAGTTTAAGAAGACAGCCGACAGTAGGATCAACCTATTTACATCGTGCTTTTGACAGCGTGATTATTTGGATATGATTAAAGGGGTAAACATGCTGTTATTGCTCTGTTTTATGAAAATGGAAGCAGCTTTAAGTTGCGATCTTTCAACTTTTGAGGCTTTCTTTTAGGTTTCAATCGTTGGTGAAATAAAACCAATATCAAGGGATGCCTCCTCGTGCTCTCTAAACGCGGCATGTAATGTGAGGTTATTTAACAATATATCCTGCAAGTAGACAGTGCAACACCACCTCAGCACCACCGCAGCACCACCTCAGCATCAGTGCAGCACCACTTCAGCACCAGTCAGCGTCACTCAGCACCACTTCAGAAGCACCACCGCAGCACCACCTGAGCACTAAGCAGCACCTGAGCACCACCACAATGCCAGTATAGCACTACCTCAGAACCAGCGCAGCACCACCTCAGCACCAGCGCCGCACCACCTAAGCACCAGTTCAGCAGCAACTCACTCCCTGCGCAGCAGCACCTCACTACCAGCACAGCACTACCTCAGCATCAGTGCAGCACACAACCTCAGCATCAGTTCAGCACCAGCACAACATCACACAGCGCCACCACAGTCTCACTCAACACCACCTCAGCACCAGCGCAGCATCTCCTCAGCATCACTCAACACCACCACACCACCACCTCAGCATCAGCACAGCACCACCTCCACATTAGTACACCACACCAGCGCAGCACCAACTTAGCACCAATGCAGCCCCACCACAGCATCAGCACAGCACAACCTCAGCACCAGCGTAGCACCCCCTGAGCAGCAACTCAGCACCAATGCAGCACAACTTCAGCATTAGTGCATCACCTCAGTAGCAGCGCCGCACCAACTAATCACCACCAAAGCATCACTCAGCACCACCTCAGTATCACTCAGCACCACCACCTCAGCACCAGAACGGCACCACCTCAACATCAGTGCAGCACCACCTCAGCACCACAACACCTCCTCATCATCAGTGCACCACCACCAGTGAAGCACCAACTCAGCATCAGCTCAGCACCACCTCAACATCAGCACAGCACCATCTCAGCATCAGCACAGCACCACCTCCACATCAGTGCACCACCACCAGCGCAGCCCCACCACAGCACCAGCATCAGCGTAGCATTACCTCAGCACAGCACCAAATCAGCATCACTAAGCACCACCTGAGCACCAGCGCAGCACCACCGCCTCAGCATGACTCAGCACCACCACAGAATCAGCACAGCACCACCTGAGCACCACCACAGCACCACCTCAGCATCAGCACAGCACCACCTCAGCATCAGTGCACCACCACCAGTGCAGGACCACCGCAGCATCAGCGCAGCACCACCTCAGCACCAGCACACCAACTCAACATCAGCACAGCACCATCTCAGCATCAGGACAGCACCACCTCTGCATCAGTGCACCACCACCAGCGCAGCACCACCTTAGCACCAGTGCAGCCCCACCATAGCAGCATCTCAGCACTAATGCAGCACCACTTCAGCATTGGCACAGTACCACCTCAGAATCAGCGTAACCTCATCTCAGCACAGCACAAATTCAGCATCACTCAGTACCACCTGAGCACCAGACCAGCACTGTCTGAGCAGCGTAACATCATCTCAGCAGCACCACCACCTCAGCATGACTCAGCACCACCACCTCAGCATGACTCAGCACCACCACAGCATGACTCAGCACCACCACAGCATAAGCACCACCTCAGCATCAGCACCACCTCAGCATCAGCACAGCACCACCTGAGCACGACCTCAGCATCAGTACAGCACCATCTCAGCAACAGCACAGCACCACCTCCTCATCATCAGTGCACCACCGCCAGTGCAGCACGACCTCAGCACCAGCACAGCCCCACCTCAGCAGCAATTCAGCACCAATGCAGCACCACATGAGCATCAGGGCAGCACCACCTCAGAATAGCACCAGCTCAGCATCACTCAGCACCAACTGAGCACCAGTGAAGCACCAAAACTCAGCATGACTCAGCACCAAAGCATCACTTAGTACCACTGTGTGTTGTAACTCCTCTCCTTCATTTTGAGTTCTTCTCCCCCTCCCTGATGCTGCCTGGGATCCTCTCGCCTCCAGTGCATCTTTTTCCCCTCTCAGGGTGGACCCCTCTCCCTCTTCAGGGCATGCCAGTGCTCAGTCTGGATTTTGTTCCCCTCTCAGGGTGGGTTCCTGAGTTTTCACTGCTTGTTTGAATCCTTCCACAGTTTGGGTTCTTCGACCCATCAGTGTGGGATTGTTTCACCGCTCATGTGGCTCCCTCTTCCTCTTTGTATGTGTTCATCTCTCCAGTGTGGGTTCCTCTACCCCTCGCCAAGTGTGGGTTCCATTCCAAGTGTGGGTTCCTTTCCAAGTGTGGGTTTCCCCCCCCCCCCCTCAGTATTGGTTCACCACTCCATACTGCTCATTGTGGGTTCTCTTCACCCCTCAGTTGTGGGGTCAACACCCCATTCCATTACTGTGCCCTCAGCCCTGACCTCCTCTTTCGCTCACTGCTGGGTAGGATTTTGGGTCAAGGACTCCCCTAGTTGCACATGTCCCTGAAATACCACGTGGTCCCCATAGGATGGGCAGGGTTTTGTTCCTGTGATCATGGCGGGGGAGAAGTAAATAAGGAGCAAATCCGCACAGGGAAAAGAATGGGTGCAGTTATCTTGTGACCTCAGCGGTCCCTGGGCACCCCTAACACTGCAAACATGTTAACTGTATAGCTTCTCAGAAGAGAGTACCCGTTCTCTCCAAAGGGAGGACACTTTGCTACTGCTAAGTGTTGGCACAGCCTCCTTAAAATGACAGCAGCCTTGCTAAGAAGAGGTGGTAGGGTTCCTATTAAAGTACAGCCTCCCATCTCAGAATGACGGTGGAAGAGGTGTGGCGCAGCGGCCAGGGTGCCTGACTCCGGACCACGGGGTTCCCGGTTCGATCGCCGGCGGCAGGTTAGCCCAGCACCATGTGACTCTGGGCAATAGCTTGCTTAATCTTCCCGACGGCCCCCAGCGCCGGGACACCTCTCCGAAGGTAGCTGTGTGCCTTACAAATGCTGGTATTTCATAATGACTTGCAGTGTCCTACTCAAAACCTAACTTAACATTACTCTATGAGGGAGTAGAAGGGATTGCTCCTACCGGTTACAACCACCCAGCACTATACTAATACTGAACAAGCATTTGCAATGCAATAGGTCTCGTATTTGCAAGAGTTCATACTATTGGCAATGTAAATGACAATGCCTTTTATTTATGTGGTTTTTTTAAGCAGCTAAATAAGGGGCATTGTCATTTACAATGCCAATAGTTTGAACTCTTGCAAATGCGAGACCTATTGCATTGCAAATGCGTAAGGAGAGAGTGTGTCCTGCCTTTTCCTGCCGGCAAGAGCAGGCAGGACAAAGCTTTTTGAGAAAATAGTGCTGGGAGGCTGTAATTAAAGCCTACGCAGTAACAACACACGTAACAGTGGGTGTCCTCATAGGAGGTTACAAAATGGGAAAAGGTGGTACTAAGGAGGGACTACTAAGCCTATTGACTAATGAAAAGCCACAGTTTACAATGGACAATGACACAAGCCAATTAAAAACCTGGGCGGAGAGTGGGCTGAGCTTCATGTCCATACCTTAATACAGCATGCCTTGCAGAGCAGCGCATGCGCTGCCCAGGCTCGACCTAAAAAGGAGCATCCCTTTACAGCAGTCTGAACTCCATCAACTGATCTCTACTCCAATATGGCTACTGCTCATGGTGTAAATGTTTAAAAAGCATGATACCCTCTCTTAGAAGATGTTTTTGAGAAGGAGAAGAGTTTCCCATTAGCTTTAGAGTACACAAGAATCCTCAAACACATTGTTCGACTAAAACAAAATAAGGCTTTGTAACTGAGTTCTTGGCCCTCGTTTCAGATTGGAATCTTTTGTAAAGAGTGCTCCAATAATATATATGGAATTGTTTGCCACATAAATATTTGGGGAGGACTTCTTACAGAAATAATCTACAGGTTGACATCTGTCTCCTAACAAACCTAAGGAACATAAGAAAGGAAACATGCTTGTGTGCCACCTGCAGACTTCTATAGCCCGCTCACCCCTTTAACAATCTCCCTGCAGACAGCTCCAGCTCTGTGTCAAGAGACAGCACTGTATACCATACTCCACAGAGCCATCCTTCCTCACTATTGGATGGCTTTTGTATCAATCTCTGTTGCCTCGCTTCTATGTGTTGCATTCCTCCCTTTCTGTGTTTGACCTACTCATAGGAGCTTTATGAGTGTGCCATTGGTAGATTTGCCATTTACCCTGCTCCGAACACAGCACTGCAAACAAAGCCACGTTTAAACAACACTAGTTTGCTGCCTTTCAGCGCCAACTTGAGTCATTAGAATAATGGTTTCCAACCTTTTCTGTAGTGAGAGCTACTTCTGTACAAGGAAAGTCCTGCAGATCTTCTAGTATATTTTATCACTGTAAAATAGTGACGACATGTGTAAACATTATACTATGACCACCCTAGGCATGATTATCAGTAGTAACCACCCAAGCATTCCAGTTAAGTTTACTAACAGATTTGCCAGGAAAATATTTACCAGTATTAAATGCCTCCACCTGAGTAATGAAGTAACATTCAAATCATCACACGCCTTGTGGCTCAAAGGACATAACTACAGAAGTAAGTCTCACCAACTCAAATTGAATTATCATTCGGCTACAACTGTAAATGTGTTTTAAAATTGCATTATTTTGTCTTCATCAGCATATTAGATTTGGAAAATATAAATATTTTTCTATCAAATTGCACATTCCACTTCGGGCAAACAAACTCAATTTTCCAGAAGAAATCTTTTCTGAAAAAACAATTCTTGCCATTAAAAATCACTTTTTGTGTTTAGAAACTATACAGTCCCCAAACATCAGCTTCTCATTTTGATCAGGTGCCTCACATGGACAGATTCCTCTTCAGATACCCAGATATTACACTCATAGGCCATGGATGCGCACCATAATACCAAGGATGCCTGTGTTATGCTAATAATGACCACCATTATACCTAGGCCACCACTGTGCCAAGGCTAGATGCCATAATGCCCAGGATGCCCACAGTATATCCGACATAGCCGATATTATACAAGAAGCGATCACCATTCGTAAGGGATGGCTAAAAGTAGGCCAATCATGATCTTAATATTCCAGTGATGGCAGCCAGTATAGCACAACCAGACCAACAAGCATTGGCATAGCCAATAGGTCTCGCCTTTGGGAACTTATAAGTGTTTAGCCAGAGATATTGACTTTGCCTATGTCTTTAAGCTGTGCTGTACAGAAGTCTGCAGCATGCTGAAAAGTTATAATAAAGAAGTGTCAGAAGCATTTTTGTTACCTTAGATATGACCAAAAGCATTATGTACAACTGAACGACCATATTAAAAAGTATTAAAAATAATGTCGAGTTTTATTTGTCCTTTCAATGCTGGCAACTTGTATCTGCCTGTCCCAATGGTTGCTTGTTGTGTTTTTTTTTGTTATGGGGGGGCATAAATAACAGGAGGGTGAAGGTCAGTCAGTCGGTCAGTCAGTCAGTTAGTGAGAGTGAGTGAGAGAGTCAGTCAGTGAGAGAGTCAGTCAGTCAGTCAGTGAGAGTGAGAGAGTCAGTCAGTGAGAGTCAGTGAGAGAGTGAGTCAGTGAGAGAGTGAGAGTCAGTGAGAGTGAGAGAGTCAGTCAGTCAGTGAGAGTGAGAGAGTCAGTCAGTCAGTGGGAGTGAGAGAGTCAGTCAGTCAGTGAGAGTGAGAGAGTCAGTCAGTGAGAGTGAGTGTCAGTGAGAGAGAGTCAGTGAGAGTCTGTCAGTGAGAGAGAGTCAGTGAGAGTCTGTCAGTGAGAGAGAGTGAGTCAGTGAGAGTGAGTCAGTGAGAGTGAGTCAGAGAGTGAGTCAGTGAGAGTCTGTCAGTGAGAATGAGTCAGTGAGAATGAGTCAGTGAGAGTGAGTCAGTGAGAGTGAGTCAGTGAGAGTCTGTCAGTGAGAATGAGTCAGTGAGAGTCTGTCAGTGAGAATGAGTCAGTGAGAGTCTGTCAGTGAGAGAGAGTCAGTGAGAGTCTGTCAGTGAGAGAGAGTGAGTCAGTGAGAGTGAGTCAGTGAGAGTGAGTCAGAGAGTCAGTGAGAGTGAGTCAGTGAGAGTCTGTCAGTGAGAATGAGTCAGTGAGAGTGAGTCAGTGAGAGTCTGTCAGTGAGAATGAGTCAGTGAGAGTCTGTCAGTGAGAATGAGTCAGTGAGTCTGTCAGTGAGAGTGAGTCTGTCAGTGAGAGTCTGCCAGGGAGTCTGTCAGTGAGAGTCTGTCAGTGAGAGTCTGTGAGAGTCTGTCAGTGAGAGTCTGTGAGAGTCTGTGAGAGTCTGTCAGTGAGAGTGAGTCAGTGAGAGTGAGTCAGTCAGTGAGAGAGAGTGGGAGAGTCTGTCAGTGAGAGAGAGTGGGAGAGTCTGTCAGTGAGAGAGTGGGAGAGTCTGTCAGTGAGTGAGTCTGTCAGTGAGAGTCTGTCAGTGAGAGTCTGTCAGTGAGAGTCTGTCAGTCAGTGAAAGTCTGTCAGTGAGAGTCTGTCAGTGAGAGTCTGTCAGTGAGAGTCTGTCAGAGTGAGTGAGTCAGTCAGTGAGAGAGAGTGAGTCAGTCAGTCAGTGAGAGTGAGTCTGTCAGTCAGTCAGTGAAAGAGAGTGGGAGTCTGTCAGTGAGAGTCTGTCAGTCAGTGAGAGTGAGTCTGTCAGTCAGTGAGAGTGAGTGAGTCTGTCAGTGAGAGAGTCTGTCAGTGAGAGAGTGAGAGTGAGTCTGTCAGTGAGAGTGAGTCTGTCAGTGAGAGTGAGAGAGTGAGTCTGTCAGTCAGTGAGAGTGAGTGAGCCTGTCAGTCAGTGAGAGTGAGTGATTCAGTCAGTGAGAGAGAGAGTGAGTAGGTCAGTCAGTGAGAGTGAGTCTGTCAGTCAGTCAGTGAGAGAGAGTGGGAGAGTCTGTCAGTGAGAGTCTGTCAGTCAGTGAGAGTGAGTCTGTCAGTCAGTGAGAGTGAGTGAGTCAGCTAGTGAGAGTGAGTGAGTCAGTCAATGAGAGTGAGTGAGTCAGTCAGTGAGAGTGAGTCAGTCAGTCAGTGAGAGAGAGTGAGTCAGTCAGTGAGAGTGAGTATGTCAATCAGTCAGTGAGAGAGAGTGAGTCAGTCAGTGAGAGTGAGAGTCTGTCAGTCAGTGAGAGTGAGTCTGTCAGTCAGTGAGAGTGAGTGAGTCTGTCAGTGAGAGAGTGAGTCTGTCAGTGAGAGTGAGTCTGTCAGTGAGGGTGAGAGAGTGAGTCTGTCAGTCAGTGAGAGTGAGTCTGTCAGTCAGTGAGAGTGAGTCTGTCAGTGAGAGTGAGTCTGTTAGTCAGTCAGTGAGAGAGAGTGGGAGAGACTGTCAGTGAGAGTCTGTCAGTCAGTGAGAGTGAGTGAGTCAGTCAATGAGAGTGAGTCAGTCAGTCAATGAGAGTGAGTCAGTCAGTCAATGAGAGTGAGTCTGTCAGTCAGTGAGAGTGAGTGAGTCAGTCAGTGAGAGTGAGTGAGTCAGTGAGAGTGAGTGAGTCAGTCAGTCAGTGAGAGTGAGTGAGTCAGTGAGAGAGTGGGAGAGTCTGTCAGTGAGAGTCTGTCAGTGAGAGTGAGTCTGTCAGTCAGTGAGAGTGAGAGAGTGGGAGAGTCTGTCAGTGAGAGTCTGTCAGTGAGAGTCTGTCAGTGAGAGTGAGTCTGTCCGTCAGTGAGAGTGAGAGTGTGGGAGAGTCTGTCAGTGAGAGTCTGTCAGTGAGAGTGAGTCTGTCAGTCAGTGAGAGTGAGTGAGTCAGTCAGTGAGAGAGAGTGAGTCAGTCAGTGAGAGTGAGTATGTCAGTCAGTCAGTGAGAGAGAGTGGGAGAGTCTGTCAGTGAGAGTCAGTCAGTCAGTGAGAGAGAGTGAGTCAGTCAGTGAGAGTGAGTATGTCAGTCAGTCAGTGAGAGAGAGTGGGAGAGTCTGTCAGTGAGAGTCTGTCAGTCAGTGAGAGTGAGTCTGTCAGTCAGTGAGAGTGAGTGAGTCTGTCAGTGAGAGAGTGAGTCTGTCAGTGAGAGTGAGTCTGTCAGTGAGGGTGAGAGAGTGAGTCTGTCAGTCAGTGAGAGTGAGTGAGTCAGTCAGTGAGAGTGAGTCTGTCAGTCAGTGAGAGTGAGTCTGTCAGTCAGTCAGTGAGAGAGAGTGGGAGAGACTGTCAGTGAGAGTCTGTCAGTCAGTGAGAGTGAGTGAGTCAGTCAATGAGAGTGAGTCAGTCAGTCAATGAGAGTGAGTCAGTCAGTCAATGAGAGTGAGTCTGTCAGTCAGTGAGAGTGAGTGAGTCAGTCAGTGAGAGTGAGTGAGTCAGTGAGAGTGAGTGAGTCAGTCAGTGAGAGAGAGTGAGTGAGTCAGTGAGAGAGTGGGAGAGTCTGTCAGTGAGAGTCTGTCAGTGAGAGTGAGTCTGTCAGTCAGTGAGAGTGAGAGAGTGGGAGAGTCTGTCAGTGAGAGTCTGTCAGTGAGAGTGAGTCTGTCAGTCAGTGAGAGTGAGTGAGTCAGTCAGTGAGAGTGAGTGAGTCAGTCAATGAGAGTGAGTGAGTCAGTCAGTGAGAGTGAGTGAGTCAGTCAGTGAGAGAGAGTGAGTCAGTCAGTGAGAGTGAGTATGTCAGTCAGTCAGTGAGAGAGAGTGGGAGAGTCTGTCAGTGAGAGTCTGTCAGTCAGTGAGAGTGAGTCTGTCAGTCAGTGAGAGTGAGTGAGTCTGTCAGTGAGAGAGTGAGTCTGTCAGTGAGAGTGAGTCTGTCAGTGAGGGTTAGAGAGTGAGTCTGTCAGTCAGTGAGAGTGAGTCTGTCAGTCAGTGAGAGTGAGTGAGTCAGTCAGTGAGAGTGAGTCAGTCAGTGAGAGAGAGAGAGAGTGAGTAGGTCAGTCAGTGAGAGTGAGTCTGTCAGTCAGTCAGTGAGAGAGAGTGGGAGAGTCTGTCAGTGAGAGTCTGTCAGTCAGTGAGAGTGAGTGAGTCAGTCAATGAGAGTGAGTCAGTCAGTCAATGAGAGTGAGTCTGTCAGTCAGTGAGAGTGAGTGAGTCAGTCAGTGAGAGTGAGTGAGTCAGTGAGAGTGAGTCAGTCAGTCAGTCAGTGAGAGAGAGTGAGTGAGTCAGTGAGAGAGTGGGAGAGTCTGTCAGTGAGAGTCTGTCAGTGAGAGTGAGTCTGTCAGTCAGTGAGAGTGAGAGAGTGGGAGAGTCTGTCAGTGAGAGTCTGTCAGTGAGAGTCTGTCAGTGAGAGTGAGTCTGTCAGTCAGTGAGAGTGTGGGAGAGTCTGTCAGTGAGAGTCTGTCAGTGAGAGTGAGTCTGTCAGTCAGTGAGAGTGAGTGAGTCAGTCAGTGAGAGTGAGTGAGTCAGTCAATGAGAGTGAGTGAGTCAGTCAGTGAGAGTGAGTGAGTCAGTCAGTGAGAGAGAGTGAGTCAGTCAGTGAGAGTGAGTATGTCAGTCAGTCAGTGAGAGAGAGTGGGAGAGTCTGTCAGTGAGAGTCTGTCAGTCAGTGAGAGTGAGTCTGTCAGTCAGTGAGAGTGAGTGAGTCTGTCAGTGAGAGAGTGAGTCTGTCAGTGAGAGTGAGTCTGTCAGTGAGGGTTAGAGAGTGAGTCTGTCAGTCAGTGAGAGTGAGTCTGTCAGTCAGTGAGAGTGAGTGAGTCAGTCAGTGAGAGTGAGTCAGTCAGTCAGTGAGAGAGTGAGTAGGTCAGTCAGTGAGAGTGAGTCTGTCAGTCAGTCAGTGAGAGAGAGTGGGAGAGTCTGTCAGTGAGAGTCTGTCAGTCAGTGAGAGTGAGTGAGTCAGTCAATGAGAGTGAGTCAGTCAGTCAATGAGAGTGAGTCAGTCAGTCAATGAGAGTGAGTCAGTCAGTCAGTGAGAGTGAGTGAGTCAGTCAGTGAGAGTGAGTGAGAGTGAGTGAGTCAGTCAGTGAGAGAGAGTGAGTGAGTGAGAGTGAGTCAGTCAGTCAGTGAGTGAGAGAGAGTGGGAGAGTCAGTCAGTGAGTGAGAGAGAGTGGGAGAGTCTGTCAGTGAGAGTGAGTGAGTCAGTCAGTCAGTGGGAGAGTCAGTTAGTGAGAGAGTGGGAGAGTCAGTCAGTGAGAGTCTGTCAGTGAGAGTGAGTCAGTGAGAGTCTGTCAGTGAGAGTGAGTGAGTCAGTGAGAGTCTGTCAGTGAGAGAGAGTGCGTGAGTGAGAGAGTGGGAGAGTCAGTCAGTGAGAGAGTGAGAGTGTCTGTCAGTGAGAGTGAGAGAGTCAGTGTGAGTGAGTCAGTGAGAGTGAGAGAGTCAGTGTGAGTGAGAGTCAGTGTGAGTGAGAGTGTGAGTGAGAGTGTCAGTGAGAGTATCAGTGTCAGTGAGAGTGTGAGAGTCTGTGAGAGTGTCAGTGAGAGTGTGAGAGAGTGAGAGTCTGTGAGAGTGTCAGTGAGAGTGTGATAGTCAGTGAGAGTGAGTCAGCCATTAATGCAAGGCATTTGCAGTTACGGTGAGTACTCTAAAGCTCAACTTTCATTGTGACAATGGTTCGAATATAAAACCCATACATGTTTGCAGAGTTTAACGATTTGTGGCTATTCGGAATGCTCTGAGGATACTACATTATTATATTATAAAACAGAATGGAGAACGGTAGTGAGGTGTCTTATCGCCAATCATTGTTTTACTTGGAAAGGTCGTGCCCCCTTGCACTGCAAAGCCCACCAAAGACCGGGGCTTATAATGTGACACTTAGGGGTCGATTCCGATTCTGGCCGGAAATCTCTCCGACCGAGCCGGACCCGGAGAGATTTCCGACCGAATCGGACCCGTGCAGTCCGACCGAACGAGTACGATGCGCACGTATGCCATCGGACACGAATCGGTCGGACTCCCATTGAAGTCAATGGGAGCCTGTCGTACAACGCGTACGCGGGCTCCCATTGACTCAATGGGTGCGAGGCGGACAAGTGCGCCCCCTACAGCGGGTACGCGGCGAAGCGATTCGCGCCGTACACGCACAGGTAGGGGGACCCATGGGTCCCCCTGTGTGCGACTCGCGCGGCTATGCGTACAGGGGGTCCGACACGGACCCCCAAAGTACGGCTCCGACTGCTCTTTTGAGCCGGAGTGCGCGGCTCGGTCGGACTGCTCGCGGCGCGCATCGTACTTACCCGGCCGGGGAACTTCTCCATTGCGCGGTGCGAGTCGAGTCCGAGCGAGTCGGTCGGTGCGGTTCGAGCCGCGAGCGAGTCGGTCGGAGCGGTCGGGACGCCCGGACGAGTCGGTCGGCGATTTCGCATCGTACTTGCTCGTTCGGTGTACTGTACGGATCGGTCGGGAAACAGGCTTTCGCATGGCTTTTTTCCCGACCGAATGGTATTGGGTGCGCCTCCGACCGAGATCGGAATCGGCCCCTTAATGGTGTCACAAACATATTGAGATCTGTTTACTCAGCGAACAGACACTTGAGAGTTTTTAAGACTTTAGCCTCTCTAGTACACAGTCGTTTATGTCCAACTTCTCAGATAGACTTTTTTTTTTTTTTAAACCGATAGTATCTGTGGGAGTCATGTCATGCATACACAATCTGAAACTGCTTGTTTTAGGGAACAAAATCAAGTAAGCTGTTCAAGTTGTTAATATTGTAAGTTTATGTATACAATATAGCAAGTAGTTTAAAGGCTGCAGTGATCAGCAAACGTTTTACCAACCTGGCTGATTCTGAAAACGTTTAAAAAGATATTTTCCCACTCTACATAAACAAGCCCGGGAGTGGTGCGTGCGTGCGCAGTTTGCTCTTTTTGGAAGCACTGCACTCGTGCTTGTGGCACGCCCCTGCTCGCTCCCGCAAGCTGGATGCCGCCACAAGCACGAGTGTGTGCTTCCAAAAAGAGCAGAGCGATGGCTAAAGGTCCTCCTATGCAACGCATGCGCGCTGCGTAGGCGAGACCTAAAAATGACCAAAAAAGTCAAGGATAATCTTTATTATGCTATTGGCACTATTATGCCATGAACAGACACGATTGTACCAGAAATAAAACCCTTATGATGGGGGCCAGCATACCCTTGACATAAGGCGTAGCTTTCAGGTAACAACACTTTATGCCGGAGGAACCCAATGTCAAACAGACACCCCCATAAATGAATGCAGAAGAGGCTCTTAAGTTTCTCTGCTCTGGATCCATGCCCTACTTCCCTCATCTCTTAGGCTGACCCCGCCCCCAACTAAGAAATGTTCACTCTGCCTCCTGCTTTCCCACACTTTGCTGAGTCAGCACTGGTTACTGCTGCCACTCTTCTGAGATGGTGCACTGTTCACATTTGTGGTGCGACTAACAGAGCAGGGCGTATAATCCCTTTGGAACTTAGAGTGGATATAGACCCCATCAGCCAACACAGTGTGTGTTTGAGTGTTATCATGAGGCTCTGCCATTGGTTTGGCTGGCTGTCACTCCTAGGGTCTTGAGATGAGCAGTGCTGCCTTCTTCAATATGCACAGACTCTCTGAGACTGGCTTGGTTTCACCTTTAAGAGCTACTTTGAGGGTGCTGGCGAGCTCATCGTAGCTCCCGAGCTCCTTGTTGGGAGTCCTCTGC
This sequence comes from Calotriton arnoldi, assembly GCA_963921515.1. Classification (NCBI taxonomy): domain Eukaryota; kingdom Metazoa; phylum Chordata; class Amphibia; order Caudata; family Salamandridae; genus Calotriton; species Calotriton arnoldi. Next base: position 73,301 of record CAWUFW010021557.1, read on the forward strand.
ACTAGAATAACCGTAGCAGAGATGTGGAAGATACAACGCCGATCTTGACAGACACTGAAGAATACTTTAAACAAGCATTGGCAATCGATCTCACTTGTATGTAAATGTTAAGCAAGACCGACTGCTAAAACTCATGTCCATAGGAGTATCAACAAAAATCGTTTAAAGGTGTGTAGAAATTGGCTAAATGTCTTTATTCAATCCAAACCTGCTCATAGTTACAAACCAGTAGAGAGAAGACACCCTCCATGTCTTTCAAATATTGATATGTTTCTGCACTTCTATGAGTCAAATGGTCAGGCGAAGGTGGCACTCTAAGCCACACTCCATTAAGCCATATATTTCTGAAAATGTATAGATTGCCGCAGTGAACAAGGAAAATATTCTTCAGTACAGGGCTTCCTAATAAATATCAGGCAATGAGTAATGATGACGATGTTAGTGTACCTTATCTACCCCACTAACTAAGAAGAAAGCTATGAGTAGTTATGTACGATCGCTAGTCTGAACTCTTGGCTAGTAGAAGCGCAGATACATGTTGATGCCTGTAAGACAAGAAGGGTGACTTGTCCCCTCCATGGGTTTTTAGCTATGGGCAGACTTGGCATGAATACAGGTAGCCACGCATAGACATTTGTAATACATATTTTTGTAGGTACATATGAAAGCATTCGTCTTACAGGAAAAACAAAAGAGGCTTGGGTCCTGTCACTACCCGGCCTGGACCACTCAAATATTGTGCAACAAAACATTGACCGGATAGGTTAATACTTGTTCCTCATATATGAGCTTAGACCAACAATTCTAAGTTCATGTGATTTATTTCACATCACTTGTGAATTATTTCATGCACATGTAGATTAAAACATTCATTAATGTCATAAGATGGATAACACATAATTCAGTATGCCATGCTTATGAAAACAGAACAAAATTCAACATTACAACGAAAACACATAAATGATAAACATGTAAAGAGACATAAACGCCAATACAATTATAAGTATCCTACAAGTGTCCTACAAACAGCCAGTCCATATTTAACACATAGATCACAGGCGGACCATTGACAGTTCCAGCTGTCCTGCCTGTGTATGGGGCAAAGGGCTACACAGTTGTCATGAGGGTTGTCTGCCCACTGGGAAAGACATTTCTTTTTACCAATTCCCATCCAGCACCCCCAAAGCTCATTCGCCTTTGCCCAGATGTCAACGCGTTTCAAACCCTGAATGGTTCTAGGGTTCTCCTCAGGACTCGGACTGGGAATCAGTGACTGTTATTGTGGGTGCCCAGACGCTTGTATGTTGTAGCGCCAGCGATGAACCTGTTCGTTATTTACAGAGACTTCTACGTGTCTCTGGGATTATATACAGTGTCCATGTCATCATACCAATAAAGGGCTGCACTCGCAAGGAAAGTTTCCGAGTGTTCAATTTTCAGAATTTCCCTTCTGTTTTCTGAAAAGAGGTTTCCTTCCGAGTGCCGGCGTGTTCCTCAAACCGCTACAACTCGTCTTACAGCATCCCAAAAAAATGTGACAGGGTCGTATTAATAAAGCAGTCTTACTAATGTAAAAAGGTTGTTAGGAGGCAGATGTAAAGCTGTGGGTTATTTCTATAAAGCATGCTCTCTGAATATATAATTGGAACCCAATTTTATGCCTAAATGCAGCGCCCTCCCCATAGGATCAAATGAAGAGCAAGAGGGCAGTTAGAAAGTCCTATTTGGTCCTAATACAACAATATGGTTGGAGATACTTATGTGTAACTATCCCCCCCCCAAAAAAATGTTTTTTTAAAGGGTCCATCCAGTGAAGTATGTCACAAGAGGGTGTACCTCCAACCAGACGTCATTAAACAAAGAACATTACAGAACGCTTATTGTTGGAGATTTTTGATGATAAAAGATTGGGTGGAAGTACAGACTATACTTTTCAGCGGATGGCCACTCTAAGGTTCTCTGGCCTTTTACATATCTGGAGTAGAAAACAGCAACATGAACAGCAGCCATATTGGTGTAGTGGCGACTTGACTGGGATATAAAGGGCAGTGTGCCTAATATACAGGGACATCCTAATGATTTTGGGGGCCCCTGTTTGGAACAGTTTTGAATTTATGATCCAATTTCAGCTCTTTCATGCCCTCTGTGGCCAGGTCGCTGACACTGCACAGGCACACTCTTCCAATACTAAATGTGTTCACATCTAATATTCAGGAATAGTGGTTTGTTTTCAATATTGTAACATAGCAGCTGCTCAATAATATTACTGCAAATAACCTCTATGACACCCTCCCATTTCTCGTATGTGAGATCTTGTTTTGATTAAAAAGAAACTTTTTTAATGGATGTTGCATGAAACATAAACACAACATTTCTCTGCAAAATGCCTGTAATAGACAAGCACACATCACCCACATAAAAAATAAATTAAAGGAAAACGGTATTTAAAACAATCTGCTTAAGAATTATTCAAGGTCATGGGGCAAGACTCTCTGCAGAACAGAGCCTGATCTATCAGGGGGCTCCCTGAAAGTCTGGGGCCCTGGGCCAGGGCCCACTTTGCCCATGCCTCAAAACGTCTTTGCTAATATATTAGTTACTATTTGTTACTTTTGTGACTATAAATATTACAAGTGTACACAGCACTGCTGTGAATGTGACCGGAAGTATTGAACCCTTCTTTAGAGTCCTTATGCCAATAATAGAAATTTACCGTATATACAGCAAACCCACAGTGATGTGCTGCCCTTGTCCCATTAATAGAATGCAGTCGCAATGGGAAGTGAGTGTGTTGCTCCACTAATACTACACACGCCTCTGAACAGTGTCATTAACTGTAAAGTAGTAAAGATCTGAAAAGAACTAACAGTGCAGCAACTCTGCTGAGACGTTGCAGTACTGTCCATTACAATGATTACAGCCATGCTGCAAAGTTGCAGTACTGTCCATTACAATGATTACAGCCATGCTGCGAAGTTACAGTACTGTCCATTACAATGATTACAGCCATGCTGCGAAGTTACAGTACTGTCCATTACAATGATTACAGCCATGCTGCAAAGTTGCAGTACTGTCCATTACAATGATTACAGCCATGCTGCAAAGTTGCAGTACTGTCCATTACAATGATTACAGCCATGTTGCAAAGTTCCAGTACTGTCCATTAAAATGATTACAGACAAGCTGCAATGTTGCAGTACTGTCCAATGATTACAGCCATGCTGCGAAGTTACAGTACTGTCCATTACAATGATTACAGCCATGCTGCAAAGTTGCAGTACTGTCCATTACAATTATTACAGCCATGCTGCAAAGTTGCAGTACTGTCCATTACAATGATTACAGCCATGCTGCAAAGTTGCATGTCCATTACAATGATTACAGCCATGTTGCAAAGTTCCAGTACTGTCCATTAAAATGATTACAGACAAGCTGCAATGTTGCAGTACTGTCCAATGATTACAGCCATGCTGCGAAGTTACAGTACTGTCCATTACAATGATTACAGCCATGCTGCAAAGTTGCAGTACTGTCCCTTCAAATTATAACAGCCTTGCTGAAAAGATCAGTACGGGTGCACATAACGCACACCGGCACTGCTGAGAATGTTGGGGCCCATTCAATAAAGGTATAGCAGCCCAATTGAGACGTCCTATTACTGCCCTATAAAAACACTTCAAGCCCTGCTGAGGGGTGCCGGTGTCGTCATTGGCTGTGCCTCTGCTCTGGCCGCCAGCCTGCTGTCTATTAAAGCGATGGTGTTTCAAAGGCAAATCACGCTTTTTGTTTCAAAGAACAGAAAGTGAAAAGCGCTACGCACCCTCATGTCGGCGCTTGGCGATGGTGAAGTTCCTTGGGGTGCTCCTCGCGCTGCTCTTCCGGGCTGGGGTCCTGTGTCCGCCCCGAGGAGCTGCCGACGCTCTGCCTCCTTCCTGGCCAGGGCCCGTTCTTACTCCTTCGGTGCAGCTGTGCACTGCTGACTGGACTGCATACCAGGGCACCCAACCAAAAAATGTAAAAAAAAAAAAAAACACACATCTACTCACCGCAGGCCCAGCTGACTATAAAAGGGTAAGCACATGGCACGGGGACTGAGGGGGCACGGCGCGCGACGGGTCCCCATGGCGACCGCTCCAGCCCGCGTGTGACAAAAGGGTGGGGGCAATGAGGGCAAACAAGATGAGGCGACACCCCATCCTGCCAGATGGTGCAAAGCGAGAAAAAAATCACACCCGGCCCGGAGACTTCCTGTGGGAGGGGAGGGAGACGGGGAAAATGCGGGAGAGGGGAGGGAAAGTCTGGGAAACTTCTGACAGGGCTAGAGTTTAGAGGAGGAAGGGAGGGGTGCGGGGGAAGACGAGAAGCCGTGTCTCAGTGTGAAGGAGTGGAGGGCGCCTCGATGTAAAGGAAAAGGGGAGAGCAAAGCAAGCGAAGGATAGTGTGGCGAAAGGAAGGGCTCCCGTCTAGACTTCAGGTACAGGGCGGGTGCGTATCGGAGAAGCCTCAAAGAGGCTCCGGGTTTATTGATGGAGAGTGTACCGGTGTACAGTGCAGAGCGGCAGCGGCGAGTTGTCGGGGGTGGAGGTTGGTGTAAGTATGGAGGGAAGGGGGAGTGTTGTATGTAGGCGAGGGGGTGTGATGGATGTGGGGGAGAGTTGTACGTATGGGGTGAGGCAGGGGAATTAGGGTATATATGTTTGGAGGAGAGGCGGGGAGTATTGTACGTTTTTGGAGAGATGGGACAGATGGGCGGGAAGGGAAGCTTTGCTGTATGTATTGTATTACAACATTTTTATAGCGCTTTCTTCCCCTGTGTCGGGCGCTGAAGCACTTGCCTTCATGGGCTGCATGCTGCATCATGTAGGGTGTGCTTTTGGAATGGTGCTGTCTTTGCTTTGATCCCACGTGGGAAGGGTCCCATGTCCTGCGTGAGGACCAATGAGGGGCGGTTCTTGTGTCATGAGATGGCGCTCTTATTGTGAAGGGTGAATAAGTGTGAGAGACAGACACGCAGTTTATCGTTTTCAGTAAGCTGGTAGCTTTGAGCTGGTCTGCAGGCTCCTTTAAAGTATTTCTTATGATCATAGGCAACTTGGTTGATACACTGGGTTGTTCAATCTGAGATATTTTATGTAAATGTTTGTGATCCCGAGCTGACATGGTTGGAGAGAGAAGTGGTGGGGAGATCTGGTGATAGACTTTGTTACTATCAACCCATACCTTATTGTCATTGTGAAATGTCAAAAAAGTTTTTGCTAGTTAGGTTCTATGTCTGTGGACTATAGGCTGTACTTGAAGGTGCGGTTATTATTCTGGTTTCTACCCCAGGATGTTGCTGTCTTGGAAATAGCCATGTTTTCAACTCTCTACTGAAGTGTTTACACTCCTAAATGCATCAAAATATCTTCTGTAGTGAGTTCCAGAGATTGGCAGCTTGTACTGAGAAATCAGTGCCTCCTATGAATTCCTTATAGTACGGTTGTATGATTTTGGTGCAAGCCTGGAGTGCAGTGTCTATTCTGCTGGCATTACTTGAATTTAACTTGTAGGTGTTGGGACGGAAAAGTCCCTGCCTGGTGATGGACGTGCACCCCTGCACTGAGTGCTCCAGCTGGAGAAATATCTGGTTCCTTGGTACTGATTTTTTGCCATGGGCGAACAAGGATCACGCATGTGCGCAATGACCTAGACCGGTCTCAGGGATTACGGTCTTGTTAGACGAGGAAGGGTGCACAAAGCGTTACCCTGGTAGTGGTAAAGAGCTACTGCTCTTACCCAAAGTTAAGTAGCACAAGCGCGGTGGTGGCAGCATACCATTGTTGTAATAGTGATCAGTAGATTGAACGAGCCTTTTTACCAGTATCACTGGAGTGTAACCTACCTGCCCACTTATGTAAATGTTCCACTGCTGTGTACCTAACCAGCCGTTGGCCTACACGTAGCACTGTGCAGCACTCATGTGCTTGGATGCACCTGCTGTAATGTATGTGTTCTTATGTGTGGTACAGGACACAGAGTCCTAGGTATTCCATGCTGTAAGCCCAGGGTTTTGAGAAAGGCATGTAGAGGACCCACCCCAGACTGATTTGTGGGTTGCCTGCATTCCTGAGTGCTGGGTAGGACACACACTGGAGCAACGGAAAGCTAGGCTCTCTTGTGCACTTCAAAAGGGTTATTGGATTCTGAAAAGGTCACTGCTCAGTGGGGGCCTAGGCACATCTCAGGAAGGAGATGGGAGTCATAAAGAAGAGGGCTGTAGGCCTTGGTAACCTTTGATAGGCATATATCAGTGAGGCTTACTCGCGTGGCCTGTGTTGTGGGGCTAGCAAGTTTGGAGTTACCCGAACCCAGAAGCACTGGAGTCGCTCCTGCTGTTCCAGACTGCTTGATGAACAAAGGGCAGAACAGAGGAGTGGGCCAGGGGGAAACCCCTAGAAGATGAACTTCAAAGACTAGGACACTACATCACATCTGTATCTGGAATTGGATTATAAAAAGGGGACCTAGAGCCTCCTAAAATTGTCAAAACGGAGCTATACATCAGTGTGGAGAAGCTGAGATGATTTCCCCCTATTGTGACCAGGACTGGGGACAAAGGTCTGCTAGTCTCCCTGTTGGGTGAGGGGAAATCACCCAGGAGAATCAAGACCACTCACCCTGGAACATGGAGCACCACCATCTGCCTGCCTACTGAGACCTGATGACCATATAAGAAGGAGGCGAGTGCCTCCATGGAGCGAGATCGAGTTGGGATCCTGTTGAGTGGATCTCTGAAGCAGAGTGTGAGATTTAGGCCGGTGTTGAAGACCGTTTGCACTGATCAGGCTGTCCGTCTGAGTGCTGCTTTTACCGACCCCTGTATGCCAGGTGGGAGCCGCAGTGAAGATTGAGGACTCTTGCACCAAATGGGCCGTCCACCCTATTGCTGCTGTTTGCGTCACCCATGTGGCAGGTAGGGCCCACGGTGTAGATTGAGGACCACTGCATCAATCAGACTGTCCACCTTGTGTGCGCTATTCGCAACCCCAGGTATGCCAGGTGAGGGCCGTGGTGAAGAGAGAGTGCCGTCACCCTGGAGCAGCATGCAACTGAGAATGGTAGTGGGTTGCAGCCTGTGGAAGCAGAGCACCAATTCACTCACCCAAACCCAGAAGCACCGGAGACCTGCCATCGCTCTCAGGAAGACTTACCAAACAATTGAAGGCGCGGTGTGGATATCTGCTGCCTTGCTCCCTGCATTTAGTCTTCTGCTCACTGTCAGGTCAGTGATGCACGCCCAGGCCTACCGATTCGAAACTTCAGCGTGAGCAGGTAAGGTGGATTTCCAGGCCTCTGAGCATCTGGGAAACTTGCTCTGACTAAAAGTGCTAAAGCGCTGAGACACTTTGACTTTTAAAAGCCATTGTGTAACTTCCAAGATTTGTACTTGCTACCAGGGCTTGACCTGACTGTTACCTCGCATGCATGAGGAATAACCACAATCCTTAGACAGGGAAGTGGGACTCAGGGACTAATCCGGGCAACGTTAGAGTGCCGGCCTTGCAAAGACTGGGCATATTATTTGTTGTGTGCCATATTTCACATTGTGTTTGTACATAAATACTACTTTTTTCATAAAAGCAAGTATCTGGCTGGACATTTATTTACTGGGGTTGCTGAGCATGTTTATGAGTTGTGAGTCTGTGTACACCATGTACCTAATTCCCCCGAGAACCCTTGGACTGCTCTACCTGCGCTACCACTGAGAGTCAAGTATTAAAGGGGTAATATTTGGCCCAATTATTTAGAGTCAATATTAGGACGGGCAACGATACATCAGGGATAAAAGGCCACAAACACCATGGTTGAGTTCAGTAGCTCCTGCTTGCCCCTTGGCCCTCTGAAAGGGGTTCTGACAGTAAATATAGTGAACATTTCCTTAGGATGCTCTGTGGACAACGCAGAGTACCTTAAACATTGCTCTTCTAGCAATAGGTATCCAGTGGAAAGATTGCAGCACTGAAGTCATTTGTCTTGGATGAAGGCGGAGGAATCTCACAGCAGCATTTTGGATTAGCTTTATTTTATTATTGTGAAATTGGGGGCACCAAGGTATAGCCTGTTGGCATAATAAAGTAGGGAGATTGAGTATGGGAATAGCTAGAAGTTTTTGTTGGTATGCAAGGTATGGAAAGACGTGTTTGCAGTGTTTTCATTGTGAAAAAGGTGCTTTTTTTGTGATCTTATTGACGTGTGGTATCAAGGACAGGTTGAAGTCCATGGTTACCTCTAGGTTTCTGACTTCTCTTGATGTTGTTGGATGGTCTTGAGTTGTTTGGGCCATATGGGGGTAGACTGGTATTTTTGACATTGTCGTGATCTTTGTGTTTGCAGTTTTTACCAGTAGGTGATTACCCATCATCCATACATTTATGGTAGGAAGGCAGTTGTCAAGATTTGAGTTGTAGAGGTCTTCTGGGCCATCCATTTTTAGAATGATTTGTGTGTCATCTGTGTTTGGGGCAGGGATAATGATACATGTATTTTGGTGAGGTGGGGAGGGTTGTAAGGATACGAGGAGTGGAGGATGTATGTGGGAGAGGCACAGGAGTATTTTATGTATGGGGATAAGGAGGCAGTGTTACATGCACCGTAAGAGGCTTTGAAACGATGTGTGTGTGGTAGGGGAGGCAAGGAGTATTGTGTGTATAGCAAGAGGTGTTGGAGAACTGTAGTAACAAAGGTGAGGCAGGGTGTCCAGTCTACAGCAGCGACGTGAGAATGCTGTTTGTATGCGAGGGAGGCAGCAGACTGCTGCTTACAATAGGGTCTTTCACAAGCGGCGAGTAGTATCCATATGATGGAGATACAGGAGTTGTGTATATTGAAAGGGGGCTATATTTATGGAGGTGAGGTAGTGCTGTATGCATAGGGGATGTTGTTTATAGGGGTTTGGAGTTGGTGTATGAACGGGGAGTACTGTGGGTGTAAATCGCAGTGGAGTGCCTTATGCATGTGGGAGCGAGGAGATAGGTGGATATAGAGGGGAGTGGCCTGAGTGCTGTGTGTATGTGGGAGCGGCAAGCGAGTGCTATATGTACAGGGGAGGCTGGACTAGTGTATAAAAGGAGGAGGTTGGAGAGTGCCGTGTGCTTGGGAAGTTGGAGGGGTTACTGTGTGTACGGGAAAATACAGAAAATGGTGTATGTGTGGTGGCATAGTGGGGGTGTGCTGTGAATATCGGAGAGGGGGTGTTGTGTACAGAGGACACAATATAGTTAAAGCACAGAAGCACTGACGCATGCCTGGCATGGCGTGCATTCATATTCTTTTTTGCATGATTCATCCTCTGCAGTGTGTATTTCTGGTGTATGATTCTTTATGGGCTGCAACAGAAAATTAGGTGTCAAGCAAGAGAGGTGTGGTGAAGGCAGACATATGCAAGGAGCATTCTTCTGGGAACTACAGGGGAAACTCAAAACAAGTTAGAAACCACTTTGTAGATGAAAGTCTGAATCCGTAATGCCATACAGGTATTTTTCAATTTATTAATACCATTACGAATCACAATGCACATATTGTAAATCAATATTTTAGGAAAAAGGGGCAGGAAAGGGATGTTCCCCCTCTTGTGATCAGCAGGAGGAAGTGCAAGTGCTCTGCAACGGGGTTTGCACTTGCAAAGCATGGAATGGCTGGCACTTCCCATGGACATGCAAGAACCATTTGCAAAGGGTAAGTTGTCAAAATGTGACTGCTTCCAGTTTGCTCGTGAATACCGTGGACATCAGGAGGAGCAGAGAGCAGTCACAATGGGTCGCTGGAAGCTCTCCCCGCAGTCACATTCACAGCCAGGGACATCTTAAGGATGTTGGGGGCCCTGGGCCAAACTTATTTTGGGGCCCCCTGTTCAGAACAGCTTTGAGTTTATGATTCAATGTCTGCTCTTTCATACCCTCTGTAGCCAGGATGCTGGCAGTGCACAGGCACTCTGGTCCAAATTCGAAATGTATTTACATCTAATTTTCAGGGATAGTGACGTGTGTTTTTAATGTTGCAACACAGCAGCATCTCACTAATTTTACTGCAGGCAATTTCTGTGACATCCTTCCATTTCTCATATGTGAGGTCCTGTTTTGATCTAAAATAAACTTTTTTTTATGGATATTGCATGAAACAAACACATTTCTCTGCAAAAGATCTGTAATAGACTCTCACACATCAATCGCATTAAAAGTAGATTAAAGAAAACCGGCATTTAAAACAATCTGTTTAAGAATTATTCAAAGTCATCAGGGCAAGAACAGAGCTGTCTCTATCAGGGGGGCCCCTGAAAGGCTGGGACCCTGGGCCAGAGCCCACTTTGCCCATGCCTTAAAACGTCTCCATTCAGAGCGTGTCATTGTAGTGGCATTGTGGCTCCTGGTCCCTTCAAGGAGTAGGGGTCAGCAAGCAGGCTCATAGCCAGAGCTGGGATGGAAGTCTGGCATACCAGGCTGGGTGCTGTGGTCACCAGCCTTCTTGTGCATAAGGAGCCCTGATCTAGCTATCCAGAATTGTCAGGCTTAAACAGCCCTCTTTAGAAATCTGTATGAAGATATCCTCAATGAAAATCTCACGGAGGCCAACAAAAGCGCCTAGACAACGCTGAATAATCTCCTGGAGGAAATCCTTAAACCCCAACAGAACCCCACAGACAAATTAGTAACAGTGAGAGAATTAAAAGAGGGTATTTAAAAACTCAAAGTTAAAATCTCGGTGGTCCAGATAAACTATTAAATCCATGTTCAAACAAAGTTCACACCAAATTAAGGAAGCTCTAGTAAAACCTTTCACGACCATACTACAATTTGGGCACTCATCAGACACATTGTCTGAAGGGCTTGTCGCTCCTTTCAACAACGAAGGGAGTACCCTGGACCTCAGTCACAGGGTAATCAGTTTAAGCACTCTTTCCAGCAATGTTAAGAGCCAAAGAACATCAAGGTTCCTAAGTGACAGTAACATTTCACCTGAGATAAAGAGATATGTTTCCTACTCAAACACCTAACCAGAAACCACATCTTCATATGACAGAGTCATATCAATAAGCAAGTAAAAGAACAGAAAAAACAACAAGCATTGGCAAAGCCAATAGGTATCGCCATTATAATGTGAGTGAATAGCTGTTGGCTTTGTCAATGTCTGTCTGTAAAGTATAATTTGAAAATGTAAAAGAAATAAACATTTCAAAATACTGGAGGGAAAGCAATACTATCTCAAAACTACATTGAATTCAATGTTTTTAATCTTTATATATGGCATGGTTTCTTTTTCTTTTTCAATTAAGTATAGATCTCCCATCTTCCCTACTCAGCTAAAGTCTTGGAAAAACTATTTAACAAGCCCCTCTCTCCAAACACCTCGCTAATCAGCAGCTTCTCGATGCCTCACAATCAAAATTTATACCCAACTACAGCATGGAAACCTCCCTCATAGCAGCAACGGACAACATCGGGATGATCCTCGACAGGGGGGAAATAACAGCGCTCATCCGCCTAGGCCTATTAGCAGCCTTCAACACCGCCTCTCATCTCATTTTCCTCCGAGGACTTCATGGAGCATGCATCCAGGGATACGCCCTCAAGTGGATCTGCTCTTCCTCAACGAAAGAACCCAAACCGTCAGCATGCCCCCTACCCATCTGAAGCACGGGAACTCATCTGCAGAGTCCCGCGGGGCTCCTCAATTAGCCTGACACTCGTCAACATCTACATGACTCCACTGGTCGACGTCATACGGACTCACAACATATACATCCTCACATATGCCGATGACACGCAACTGATATTGTCCCTCTCGGACAAAACACCCAACAACCAGGGGGGCTCTTCCGTTGGAGAGGAGGAGCGCCACCCCACTTAAAATCCCCCCAAACCCTAGAAAAATTAAATGGTAATTTATTACCATTTTATTTTTCTACCCCGCCCCAAACAGAGCGTCAGAACGGGGCGGGGCCGCTGCTGAGTGACAGCAGTATGTCACTCAGGAGGGAGGAGGGCGGGCTGGTATGGCACTGTTTAAAGTGCTCCTGTCTTTTTGGCCAGCCGTCTTGAGACGGCCAGCCACACATGCGCACTTTAAACAGTTCTAACACAGCAACAGCTGGATTAGAGCAAGCCAAAGCCTCCAGAGCGCTGTGGAGAGACAGTGAGGCCGCTCTCTTCAATCAGGGCGCTGCTCTCATGCTACATGAGAGCAGCACCCTGATTGGTCAAGGGAGTTGCTGCTTCCAGTTTCGGTGGTGAGAAGAGGACCGGAGGTAAGTTTTTATTTTATTTTGCGCGCTCCCTTCCCTCCTCCCCGTAGATGCCAGCCGCCACAGCCAACACCAGCTACAAGTTCACCACATGCATGTCCAAAGTGGCCACCTCAATGAAAACCAACTGCCTCAAACTCAACTAAGACAAGTCTGAAGTGGTGGTCTTCAGGAAAAACACCTTGCCATGGGACTCCACCTGGTGGCCCACAGACCTCGACCCACCCCCACGCTTAGCTTGCAAGCAAGAAACCTCAGAATCATCATAGACAACAAACTGGACATGGCTGCCCATAACAACTCAGTAGCCTTGTCCTGCTTCTACACCCTAAGTAAGCTGAAGGAAATCTTCAAATGGCTATCGAACAACACTAGGAAAATTATCACCCAAGCCCTCAGCACCAGCAGACTAAACTATGGGAACAAACACCCTATATGCAGGGATAACCAACCGGCACACAAGAAGACTACAGACCGCCCAAAACGCAGCAGCCAGACTAGTCCTCAACCTCTCATGCCAAGCCCACATCACACCACAGGGTACTCCACTGGCTCCCAATACATAAGCCTGCAAACTTCAGACTCCTCACCCTCAAAGCGCTTCACAACACAGGCCCTTCCTACCTGAATAGCCACATTCATTTCAACCAACCTTCCGGACACCTCCGCTCTTCCGGGCTCTTGCTACCACATACCCCACGCATACACAAAAGCAGAGCGCTTTCTCATACCTGGCTCCTAAAGCCTGGAACAGCCTCCCACAACACATCAGAGCCTCATCCTCTCTTCTTGAATTCCGCAAGAAGCTGAAGACCTGACTGTTCAAGTAAGCCCTCCAGGGCTGGCCACACACACCGGCTACATAGCTCCTAGATTGGTGATAAGGGCACTATAAAAACACACAACATAACAAAAACATGGATAAAATAACAAGTACTCTTCACTCAGGAAACTCTGAATAGAATTTTAAAAGGGTAAGAAAGTGTCAGGATGCAAAGGGAAATACTGCCAAAGCCTAATTTACTTTTCACAGGTTTGGTCCTCAATAGTAGCCTAGGGAGCAGATTTATGGGCCTTCAGGAGAAGTGCCATTCTAAGTACACCTTTTGCCTCAGATTCCGGCTGAGTGAGTGCAGCAGATGACCCTCCCCCATCACCAAACCACTATGTGCAAAATTGTGTGCCTTTTGTGTAATATATGGGGGGCAAGAGATAAAACAAAAACAACACTTAAAGTCATACCCCAGCAAAAACATCCCTGTTGCTGTACTTTTACAAGAGCCACTGGAATTATGTGGCAGGAGAGGGCCAAATTATGCTTCAGGGTTGAGTAAATTATGCGGCAAGAAAAGGCAAATTATGCGGCATTATGCAACATATTTTGTGATAGTATTTCTTAATTATTTTGTCATTTTTAATCTTGTTAACACTGTCTGGGCATTAGTTGCTCCTCTGTAGTACCAGTTTAACACCCAAATATAGCATTAAGCTAAAGAAAGGTGACCAGTCAATGTTGGCAAAGTGCCTTCCACTGCGTGGCAACATGTGTTGCAGAGTTTTTAGTAACTTTTGAAGTGTTTGCTCTAGAAACAAAATTTGTTTTTTGTTAAAATCTGCAGATTATGTAGCAGATGATGAATTATGTGGCACATGCGGCACATCTATATTTATGTGAAAATCGCTGTGGCCGCACAATTGCATAATTCTAGAGGCCCTGACTTTTACAGGCAAGCTTAGAGATGATGGGGAGCAACACAGCGCAGTATGTCAGTGGGGAAGCAGCACGCGAGGGAGGCAGCAAGAAAACTTATGCACTCCCATGGAGTGCTGAATAAAAAAGTAGTTCCCTGCATGTGAGCAATGTAAGGATACAAGTTGGCCAATCAAATGGATAGTAAAGAAGCTATGCTCCAGTGGAGGGACAAACACAAGAAGAGGCAGGAAAGCCATAAAATAAGAAGCAAGCGAGAGTGACAATAAAGCTAACCAATAGTAAGCAATGGGCGGGCTGTATGACTACTATACGCACACAATAGGCTTTTTGCAACCAGACAACATGTTCTGTCTGGTAGGTGAGACCTAAAAACACTGTGGAAATAGTTGCTTGTTTTATTGACTTTTGAAATGCATGTGATTCAATGTAACACTAATGACTAAACATCAAATCACTTCAAGGTGAAATTGGGGAAACATACAACATAATATATTCTATGTATGCCTTGATCAGCTGTAAGGTGATATGAAAACCACAGAGTCAAGAAAGCGTGCACTCTCATCCCAACCATGTTCCTCGTTAATGACATATTAATGACATGCCAAAACTACTGGGGGAAGTCCAAACACAAGGTTTGAGAAATAATGGCTGAAAAAGAAATACGATGTCTGTTGTTTGCAGCTGACCTAGTCGTCCTAGCACCCGTCGAAGAAATCCAGGACAAGGTTTATCTTTTGGAAGAGTAAAGTAGAATTTGGTAGGAGGTAAAGTTAAAAAGAACAAACATTGGGATTTTCCTGAAAGAATCAAAGAATAGAAGAATTAAGTTCAAATGCCTCATTAGTAGTGCAGAGGTTGCGTACACCACTGACTTCATAGACTTCAGTGGGGTTCAGGAAGTTTTAAACTGGCAATAAAGAGATTTCCCGAAAATCCCTCTGTGCTTTGTATTCCAGAAAGAAACAAATAGCATAGTGTAACCAACCAGCAAGTCTAATGTTAAAACTGTTTACATCTTCATCTCCCCAATCACAGCATCAAAGGGTATTACAGCATGTGATAGACCCCCAATCGAATCTCTGCATCTGCAGTTTTAAAAATCTTTCAGTGTACACAGAAACGTCCAAAATCACAAGTGCAGAGAACAACTTTTGAGGTACTTCCCTAGCTATAAAGACACGTGAGACTCCCACCTCCTGACATTTTGCAAGGAAAAACTAAGTTAAAGCTACAGGTACACAACAAGCTACAAGAGTCCTTCTGCAACTGACCAGTTGATCAGAGACAACTGCATCTGGACTGGACCCTGCTGTTTGGCCTCTGCCTGACACTCTGTGAGTTTCTACATGCCTTTTCTGAGGTCCTGGTGGGGCTTAGAAGTGTACTCCTGTGGTTGATTGGGACTTAAAGGACTAAAGTCAGAAGGTAAAATCTTTTACCAGGACAAACCTGTTTGGTCGACCCACGCTCCATCGTGGTCAGCGTCAAATTGCACCTGGGTACTGGTCTACCATGACCATTGACTGTCATTGGCAGTTTATTCTTCTTGGCGCTATTCCTACTTGAAACTTTAAAAATTCATATCTCTGGTTCCCCTTATTAGATTTTTGGTGTCATTTTGTTTATTACATTCTACTCTATATGTGTAATTCATTTTGGTATTTTTATGGTTTTGCATTTCAATGTAACTGTTTTGATACTGCATAAATACTTTACATATTGCCCTAAGTTACGCCTGCTTGCTCTGTGCTAAAGTTACCAGGTGACTGAGCTCAATTTAATTTAGTGACTTTGAGAGTTCAAACTGGCAAGGTTTGGGATTATTCTTTGAGGTGGATAGTCACCCACCCCAAATATTAATCCAATTTCTTACACAATAAACTTAAATACTGTCTGCAAAGCTCATGGTCCTTTTTTAATAATGCTAAAACATACTTTTTTGGCACCCGAGAGGCGGCCTGGAATTGGACAGCTGAGTGAAAGATTCTGAACCAGAATAAGTTGCCATGGAGACTTGTACTTATAAAACACCTGAAACAATCCTACCCTATGTCCTGCCATCCCTGGCAGGGTTCATTAGTGATGGAAGTAGCTGAATGCACTGTAGGGGCTTCACATCGGAGTGCTTCAGAGGAATGGTAGCTGTCATTAGGTCCTATGCAAGTGATTCACTTTAATATGATCAGTTTGGGGACCCCCCCTTCCCTGAGGTCGGAGATAAGAGGGATAAGAGGAAATGTACCTGATCATTGTGGCACAAATTATAAGAGGGCCTATAAATTGAACAATCACACTCACACCTAGCTTGTTTATTTATTCACCTGTTTGAAAACTGAATTGTTTTGGGAGAAGCTATTCTTGCTTGGACTGTGCGTCTGTGCTATGATATTGCTTGCTCTGCTACCAGCATTGCAGGGATAGTCTACACATCTGATCAACATACACTTACATTATATATGCACATATCTCACACAAACGCAAATCTGGCATTTTGGGCAGGAAAATGCCCAGGATGATTGAAATGTGGAAATTGTTAGGAGACTTCATACATGCTGTGTGGCTGTATGGATAGCCCCAGTCCTTCCGGCATGGAGTGCCTCAAAGCTTAGAAGAGGTTCTAGGAGGGCTGATCGAGTTCCCTGTGAAGAAGGCCTTATATAGGGTTTGACGGCCAGAATGCTTTGTCACAATTGTGTTGGATGTCCTGTCCGCCATATGACTAGTGCATCATAGCCTATTCCACTTGTAATAAGACATACAGGATATCAATTGTATTAACTCTAAATAAGGCACTTAAGGTCTTTTCCAACATGGAGGTCAGTAGATACGCACAAACCCTCTTAAAAATAGGTCTCTTTAGAATTCCGAGAGAGACACTGCGAGGAAACAGTGTGATGTCAACCCACGCAATCCAGATAACTGGGAAAGGCGAATGGACTACTGTATGGTTATAGAAATAAGGATGTAAAAAATCAGAGACTGTCCACAGAAACACCACAAAATCTGGGGAGAATGTAAACAACAAAGAGGTTATATGCCATGATGTGGAGGGAGCATAGGGGCTTCTGGCTTCACAATTACACGATGACCAAGCATTCTGAGCCAAGACTGGGAACGCGCTAAGTGGAAAGTTTACTGACTTCCTATGGGTATGTAATGTCTCACAATGAATGTGAACTGCATGGACCTTTTCTCTACAGTGAATTGTGCCACCTGAGATTAGGCCCTCTGGCCTCAGACCACGTCACCCAACATCCCCGGCTAACGAGATCTGGATGTTGCTACCCTAGAATTGGATGCTCAGGTCCTGAAGGTATCCAACACATGCATTTTTCAACGTATAATACTATATAAACTTACAAAGATGCCTTTGGCAGATACGTAGCACAGCAAAATAACCCAGTTTCATATAATAGGTATCGTCCAACAAAAAAATACCATAAGCCTCCGTCCCCAACAATCTCCTTCCCTGATAGTCCTCGAGGTTTAATTTGATTTGATATAATTTTTCAGGATCAAATAAGTTCGCAATTTATATTAAGCCTTTGATTCGTTCTAACTGAACAGCCCTCATCGATTGCCCTTCCCCTATATTTATGTGAAGTTCCAAGTCTTGCATGATATGTAAAGTTCAGCAACCCTTTTGACATGTTATTTAACGAGGGATTCCACATCTTATCGAATTTAGTGTTTTTTTTCCTTGACATTGCTTGCCAACCATTCCACTGTCAATATGTTCTATAATCTCCAGTGTCTCTGGGCTAGGGAAAGTGCATCTTTCTTTTTCCACTGACTTGGCATAGCTAGTTTAGCTGCCCCCAAGCAATGCCAAATAAGGGATCTGTCATCCCTCATAACTCCTCTCAGATTCTCTAGTGTCAAGCCCAGTACAATTACTCCTGGATTTTGGGGGAAAGGATAACCTAGGATATCTTTGATCGCCGCTAGGACTTCTTTGCAAAAAACAGACAGGCAGCCAGCCAGGTATGTAATGTTTACCCATTTGCCCACAACCTCTCCAGCATTTTGGGCTGCCATTTGGAAACATATGAAGTATTTATGCAGGGACATAATGTCATTCATATAGTAATTTATTGTGTGTCTTTCTATATTGGCTGCTAATAGAACCTTTCTTTATATCCTTATATGAGGTTTCCCATTCTCTCCCACAGGCTTCTCTTAACCTCACTCTCATTATGAAATCTGTTCTCATGCAGAGAATTTCTGCACTCCCATTAAAGTTGTATAGAACCTGAAGATCACAACTTTTGTACCAAAAGAGGGGATGAATAAGCTCGTGGTGAAAGGGCAATAATTAAGGGCCTGATTTAGATCTTGGCGGGACTACAGTCGTCCCACCACGGCAGCAGTTCCAAATACTCCGTCAAGCTGCCGGTGGTCCGCCCGCCGTATTTAGATGTTGCGGCAATAGACAGTAGACCGCCGCTGCAGCCTGCTCTGCTGGATAACAGTACTCTGTCACTGTCAGGGCAGCGGGTTTGTGCCAATCCGATTTTGATGTTCCCGTTGGGTTGGCGTGTCCTAGCAGCGGTTTGCTGACAGAGTGAGTTCCTGGTGGAGTGGAGACTGGCAAGTACAACTTATTAATGTGTAAAAACACATGTGTCATGTTTGCATGAAAAACATATGTAGAGACTATGTCATGTCCCTGTGTGTTACATATTGCATGCCACTCACACAACATACACACACTATTGAATGCCCACCCACAGGCACTACTAGCACAACACCCGCAAGCACCACAATAACAAATATTTTTTTTAAGTGTCAATACAGATGTGTTCACTTTACCTTGATAACTAGGAAAATGAACACAACTGCATTACACCTAAGAATTTTTTTTTGCATGTAAGAGCAATGCAGAAATACATGAGGCTACAGCAATTGTCAACACACAATACATAGTAGGACAATTGTACAAGTAGCTTATCTTACATCTTGGTGACAACTGAATCATTTGGCTTTGCGGTGGAGTCGGATCAGCAAAGGAAAGACCTGGACAATGGGGACACAATGGAAACGGAAGCAGGTAAAAATGTAAGCTTTTACCTAATTTCCTTCGATTCTGCCAACTCAAAGTAGGAGGGATTCCTGCCACAGTTGCCTCGACAGAAAGGCACATCGTAATCAGCTCAGTGGGACTCTTGACTGGAGTCCCTCCACCAGCCGCTTCCGCCTATGGCGCGTTGACGCGGATGAAGATTCCTGGTGGAGGCAGCGGGATTGTGGCTGTCTTTCACCCGTGGACCCGCCAACTTCTAAATACAGCAGGCGGACCACCAAGTCGGTGGGTGGGAAGACCATCGAAAAAGCTATGGTAGGACCTCATCCACCAACATCTAAATCAGGCCCTTAATCTTTTTTCTCTCCTATGTTAAAAACCCACTTGTGCATATCAAAGGATTTAATAGAGTCACCATGAGACTTTCCCATTATTATACTGCATCGCCATTTGCAACAATTATTAAAGAGTTGTGGAACCTGGTGTGGGGTAAAATCAGCATTGATGTTGATAGAGAGAGAAAAAGTTGTTGATCCCCGTGTAGTCACTACTGAATACCAGATCTTCAGAACAGTGCAAGACAGGGTGCATTAATAAGCATAAGGGGTTGCCTGTGCTTCGACGACTATGCTACATTTCATTCATGACTGCTTTTTCCATGTGGATCCATGGTCTATCAGTTTCCGGCAAGGGCTAATCAAATAGAGTTTGCAATTGCCTTGATGATAATATAGCTTAAAGTTCAGTATCTCATGTTCCACTTTTGATTTGAGTTTCTGTAGAGGTTTTAGAAAAAGGTTTTAGAGGAGAAATCAATTTTTGCACTGCCTTGAATAAAGTAGCATCAACTGGTATTGGCATGGCCTGAAAATAATAGAGTACCCTCAGGACTATGTTAATTTTCGCATCTTCCATCTGCTAAACTGGGATAGGGAAAGCAGACAACTTACCTAAGTCTCTACGGATCTCTGACGAAAGGGAATGGTGGAAGAATTGTCTCAAGGGTTGATGGGGAGGATTGCGAGGAGCTCACAGTAACAAGGATATGGTCAGCCAAAAAAGTCATCTTGTGCTCATCAGCATCAAAATTATTTATTTTATGCTGATTTATTTTATTATCACACCCACAGTTCCATACCAGGTACAAATAGCGGCGTAGAGGCCAGCCCTGTTTTGCACCTCTGGAAGACAATGGTCTTGCACAGTTGCCCGTAGGTGCTGCATAAGTAGCCATCACCATGGTAATATATCTTGGCCCTATGCCTATCCCCTCTAATACTAGTTTGAGAAAAGACCAGTGCAACGGTCAAGCGCATTTTCCGCATATAATGAGACCAGTTCGCTGGAATGTTCTTTCCAATAGCCTTTTCAGCTAGAAGTATTACTCTTCTCATGTTGTTGTGAGCCTGTGCCCTGTACAAAACCATATTGGTCAGGGTGCACCTGCTCTGGAAGCAGATGATCTATTCTAGTGGCTAATATTTTGGAGCACTGCTTTGCATCAATATTGAGGAGAGCTCCTTACTGGCCTATATGAGGTACAGAATTTTGGGTCATTCCCTGGTTTGGAAATACCTGCGATTTCAGCTGCACATATGGATGGAGTTATTTCCCCCATCTCTGCTATGTGATTATGCAGTTTCATTAAACTACGGCCCAGTGGGGCATTAAACCAAGCCTCCCGACTACCTGTTTGGACCTGGGGTTTTAAGCGAATTTATCAATTTTATATTTTGTGAGACCTCCTTAGTCGTGATTGGGGTTTCTAGCCTTTCTATTTGGATGTTGGATAATTTCGTATGACTTGCTCATGTAACATAATCCTTCTGTTCTGCTTTGTCATATTGATCAGTCGTATACAGGACTTTAGGTAACAGCTGGAATGCCCCCATTTTCTTAAGTTACTCCCATAACAAGATAACCTCTTTTTATTAGATCTTTTTAAATGTCTTCCCAACTTTCTCACACACCTGGCGTGCCAATCGTCTCCCACTCTTATTGCTAAACTCGTAGTAGGGCCGTTTAACATGGAGAAGATTAATCTCCACTCTGTTCTTCAGGATCGCTGTAGATTGCCGCTCAACCCAATTATGGGGTAAGTGATGGTTCATCTGTCTATCGTCGCCTTACTTCCTTAAGTTCTTTGTGCAACCTCTTCATTTCAGGTTTCCTAAGCCGGTGCAGTTGGAACACTGATGCAGTCAGCTTGTCAGGACTACCTTTAGGACAGGGTATGTTTAAAGCTATGAGCGTGGTAGAAAAGGCTGTTTATACCCACCCTCCGATATTCTGAGCAGAAAAGTGGTATGACCATGCGAGAGCGTCTTGGCATCTGATCATTTCACTTGGTACCTGCCTCAACCAGATCTGTTACTATTGGTGGCATGGACTTTTCCATTGCAGTAATCAGATGTTGGTACCCTCTTCACATTAGCTTGTGGCCTGATACAAATTTCAGCAGGTCTAGAAAAGGGCTTAGATGTTGGCTTTTTAAACAGTGATCCTCCCGGCCACTGCTTGAACCCCCTTGCTTGTATAGCTTATACACTGATTTCCTGTTTTGAGTGATATTTTAGTGACTGAGTTATTTCTTTTTACAAAGCACCATGAAGCCCAGCAAACGTGCTAAATAAATAAACATAACATTATTCAGAGCCTCTAATATTTATAAAGGTTTGGCCTATTACAAAGAAAAATAAGCACTTGGCAGAAATGCCAGCTGCCTGGAATACAGCACAAAAATTGGTGAAGAAACAATAAGATCAGAGTGGGTGGAAGGATTTGCTACACCTTTTTTTGTACTTGCTCAACGGTGGGCCAGTTTTGGATAGTAGTCGCCTTCAAGATAAACATGGGTAGAGGAACAAAGCTGCACCCAAAGGATACGATTATTTTATTCAGTTATTGTTAGAGAAGGGAGGGCTCAGGGAGGCAGGCCCCACTATAGAAAAGAGATTATGGAATTTGAGAGATCTGACGGTAGGACTGAAAGTCAAAACATGAAGTGTAGGCATTCTTTCGGTGGCACGATCTTGTCGAAGTAAAGTTACACTAATGTTTTAATATATAACCAGTTGTAGCCATCTTTGTTAGACTGCTTAACCGGAAGCGCTTGCTTCACAGCTAAACAACGTTTGCATCTTTGCACTTAAAGTGTGCATTTTCAAAATGACTGTGCTTGCCGAAATCTCGTTCCTCTGAAGATACCTTTGAAGTCCACTCGCTCCGAATTTCTCCATTCCCTACATCAGGCTTGCACCTACTTGTTAGAGAATCAAAGCTGTTCTCCCTGGTGAATGCTGGGAGACCTCTGTCCGATTTTTCTGTGATCACTGCTGCTTGTTACTAATGGATTTGTCAGATTCATTTCCAAAAGCAGAGAACTTAGGCTATCCAAACTAGGGTCCACGGATGAATTCTTTTACATCTGCAATAAGAGAGTGGATCAGTTTCATTTATTATGTGATGGCTTTTTATGGAACTGTGTGTTGTAGATTGAGATTATCAGCAGTGTGGATTCCCTTCCTTTTTTCCTCCTCTATGTATTAGTCAGTATTTAAGTCTAAGCAGTGAGTTTAAGGTATTGATTTGTTGTCCTGTTTTAATCTCCTTCACTGGAGTTAGAGTGCAAAAGGTTGGGGTGTATTTGCGCTACTTCATATTGTACTAGATTCATAAACCACATCCACTTTAAAAGCCAAAAACGAAAACAAAAGATGCATTCAATTTGACATTTTTATCCACGCTATTGGGTTTTTAATCTTTAAGTTTAACACTTTCAACCTTGGGCAGAGGAGTTGGAACAGGGAGAGTGCTGCAGAGAGAAAGAGACAGACACCGAAAGATGGGCAGAGTGGAGGGAAGATGCATATTAGGGAGTACTGCAAGAGATGGATGGATATGGACAGAGAGGGAGTGATGGGGCAAATTAAGAGACAGAGGAAAGAACCAGAGAGAGCAAGATAGAGGGAAAGCCAGGGCTATGAAAAGGACGAGGCTGATACGAGGGAGAAGGGCCTTGTAAGAACTGGAAAGAGAGTGGTTGAGCTAAAAGGGAGTAAGGGAATATGGAGAGGGCGGAGGAGAAGACGGAGAAAAGGATAGAGGCGAGATAAAGAAGGAGAAGATGGGGGCAGAAAGGGAAGATAATAGGTAGATCGAGACAGTAGTTTAGCAAGGATGCCATGGGCCCTGGTGCAAGGAAAGAAAATGGCCCCATTGACTGCTGCTAGGGTAATAAAGTACAGCAATTATTAGGGCTCTAGAGGCCGCCCGGACTCTGTGCCCTGGTGCTACTGCACCTGCTGCACCAATGGTACCTTCATCTCTAGATGGCGAAGCAGAGAGGGGAGACTGCAGCTTTGTAGAGCTAGAGAGAAGAAGGGGAAGGAAGGAAGAAAGACTGAAATGAAAGGGAGAGATTTAACAAACAGGAAGGGAAGTGGAGATGGAGAGAGCGGGGTGGAGAGAATAGGGCAATTGAAAGATAGTTCAGAAAGATTGCTGGGGGCTGTGGGTGGGACTGTGAAAGAATAGACTGAGAGCGGGGCAAGAAAAAGGGAGAGATGAACATGAGAGAGAATGCAACGGAGAGAGACTGAATGAGAAGTGCAGTGGGGTAGTGAGAGTGTGGAAGATACAAGGGGCGGAAGACAGGTTGGGAAAAGAGAGGCTAAGAAATGTAGCAAAAGAGAGAGAGAGAGAGGCAAGGGATATAGAGAGGGGAAGAGACAACTGAGAGGAGGCTGGAGAGGGAGGAGATGCCGAGAAAGTTGTAAAGAAGAAAAGAGAAAGAATGCAAAGGAAGAAAGTGGAAGATGGAGAGACAGGGAGAGGGATACTTGAGAGAAAATTAAAAAGGTCGAGGAGAGATGACTAACAAGAGATTGGTAGAGGGAAAGTATGTGACATGGAGGGGCAGAGATGGGGTGAGGAGAAATGAAAACGGGGAGTGGTAAGGGGCAGGGTGAGTGGCGATGAGAGGGACAGAGGAATTAAGAGAGCCAGTGAGATAGTGATGGGGGAGAAGAATGGGAGAAAGAGGCATAAAGAAGTGGGGAGAGATGAAGAGACAGGGAGGAGTAAAATAGTGTAGATGAGGACAGAGAGGGAGAAATGGAAACAACTGGTACCTAGCAGCATGTTCCACAGTGAGCAGCGTTCACAGCTTACTACCGTACAGCCGGAGGGTAAAGCAGCTATGCAGCCCTACTCATCTTGTAAAAGCGGGTTTCCTGTCTACTAGCAGCAGAACCCTCGGGCCTGCCAGCTGCCCTGTGCGGCATGTCTAACAGGAGCCTCTAACAGCTGCTGCTGTGCGGGCCATAAAAACTGCCCTAGGCCCAAACATTGGCCGTGAGAATCCTACAGACAGCAGCCGGTTCTGTATTACAGTAGGGGCATTCAATACCGGCCCTGCCCCCTCCCCTGAAGACCACAGCCTCCCACTGCAGCCCTCTCCTTCCTACAGAAATGCAAGGGAGTGGGGAGCTATGCCAGCGATCGACCATAACACATCCTCATGGGTGTACAACCAATAACCCACGGACATCTACACAAAGGCCCAAAACAATGACCACAGACACATATCCACTAGGAGGCCCAGCGCAGTAACCACAGACACATCCACTGGGAGCCCGGCGCAGTAACCACAGACACACCCACTCAGAGGATCAGCGAAATGACCAAAGACACATCTACAGAGATCAGCAACACAATAACCACCGTAACACACCCCCTTGGAGGCCCAGCACATTGAACCACAGACACATTTCTACTAGGAGACCCAACGTAAAAACAACAGACACATCTACCGGAGGAACAACATAATAAAGAGAGACACATCTACAGAGATGAACAACACAATAACCACCGTCACAATCTTCTTGGAGGCCCAGCACACTGAACCACAGACACATTTCTACTAAGCGGCCCAACACAATAACTACAGACACATCTACTAAGAGGATCAACATAATAACCACAGACACATCTACTGAAAGGCCTACCATAATAACCAAAGACACTTATGGTGAGACGGGCATCCCAGTAACTGCAGTCACATATTTCACTGGAGGTCAAACACAGTGAACAAACAACACATCTATAGTAGGAGGCCTAACACCTTAACTACAGGCACATCTACTAAGAGGCACATAACAACCAAAGACCCATCTACTGAAAGGACTACCATAATAACCAAAGACACTTATGGTGAGATGGGCACCCCAATAACTGCAGTCACATATTTCACTGGTCGTCAAACACAGTGAACAAACAACACATCTATAGTAGGAGGCCTAACACCTTAACTACAGGCACATCTACTAAGAGGAACAACATAATAACCAAAGACACGTCTTCTGAGATGGACAGTGCAATAACCACAGTCACACATGTTCTTGGAGGTCGAACACAGTGAACCACAGTCACATTTCCACTAGGAGGCTCAACACAATCACCACAGACACATCTACTGAGAGGTTCAGCATAACAACCAAAAGCACATCTACTGAGACACAATAACCACAGTCACACATCCCCTTGGACGAACCAACACAATACTTACAGCACATGTGTACGTGGACAAAGCGTCTTAATGTGCAGATCTGACATTAAAGCATTGGCCTCGCATAGTTCCATCAACTTATACAAGTATCCTGTCAACTAACAGACTGTTCTCTCCTCGCATGGCCCTCCACCATGCCATATCGTGCTCTTCTTTTTCTATAGCTCGTATGACACCCTGAGGCCTCTTTAACCCTATCCTTTGGACCCACCTCGTCCCGTCCACTTTTCATCTCCCAGTTCCTCGGGCACCTGTCGCCCTCCACCCTGCCAGGTGTCCGCTCACCCACCACACTCCCGGCTCCCTCTCCTCACCTCGGAGCGATTCTTTCAAACCCCCTAACAGTCCAACAGACTGAAGCCAGCCTACCGTCTCCCTCCTCGACTCCATCCCAAATTAACTCTACCTAAACATAACAATTCTAAAAACCGCCTGGCCAAGTGCCCAGCGCAGAGAAAAACGCTGCCCAGATGGAGTTACTCCTGAGCCTCCCTCCCACCCACCTCCAATTCCTCTTCAAACTCTGAAACTTGAGAAAATTCTCACTGTGACATGATTTCAAATTATTATTTGTGCTTTTATTACTTTAATTTTTCCATAATCCAGTAATCGTGTTTCAGTCATTAAATGGTATATACTATTTGCTTATAGTTAAGTTGATTTTAGAATTGTATTTGTTATGCCTCTATGCATCTTTTAACAGTAACATTCAGGTGCTACGTCGTATTTTAAAATTGTACTTTGAATACTGCGTAATGATTTAATGTGCAAAGTAGCAATTTGAAATACCAACAGAAGAATGTTACCGTTAAAAGACAATTGATATCGACTGTGCACAACCACCGTGAGTAGTAAATGGCTTTGGCGGGGTTGCTATATATGGAGGCCCCTCTGACGCCACTTACGCTGGTTTGTTTCCTGTCCGGTACCACCGTGTCAGTCACCTCCATGATAGACATGATTATACCGCAAAATGCCCCTAGGCTCTGGAGTGGGCGAAAACTCCCTGTGAGGGGGGCGTGGGGGCATTAGTTTTTGTCTCCATAGAAAGACCCCTGCTATGGCAGGCACATTAGAATTAGGTCCACGCCGACATAAATAAAATGATGTAAATAGTCTTTTCAGATTAGTACCAGACTCCACTCTTTCTTGAAACTGACAAAACTGGGACAAATCCATGGGAGCTTTTTGATGTAGCGCAGCCTTAGCTCCAAGAATGGAGCAAGGCGCTTTACCAAGAAATTTTTTTGTTCATAGAAACGAGGATGTGCTGGAGCGGTGAGGCAGCAAAATGCGCTAGGGACAGTACTTGCCACCCATTTGGCTGTTATGATATGTCGCCAGCATTTTTAAGCACATGTCTACCACCTGTAAGTCCTCGTCTAGCATTTGTAAGTCCTCGTCTACCACCTGTAAGTCCTCGTCTACCACCTGTAAGTCCTCGTCTACCACCTGTAAGTCCTCGTCTACCATTTGTAAGTCCTCGTCTACCACCTGTAAGTCCTCGTCTACCATTTGTAAGTCCTCGTCTACCACCTGTAAGTCCTCGTCTACCATTTGTAAGTCCTCGTAAATCCTCGTCTACCATTTGTAAGTCCTCGTCTACCACCTGTAAGTCCTCGTCTACCACCTGTAAGTCCTCGTCTACCACCTGTAAGTCCTCGTCTACCATTTGTAAGTCCTTGTCTACCATTTGTAAGTCCTTGTCTACCACCTGTAAGTCCTCGTCTCCCATTTGTAAGTCCTCGTCTACCACCTGTAAGTCCTCGTCTACCATTTCTAAGTCCTCGTCTACCATTTCTAAGTCCTTCTAGCACTTTTGGAATCTGGGAGTACTTTCCCCAAGGTTTCAGGGAATCTCATTTCCCGCTCTCATGCTGGTCCGTTGTTGCGTTTTGAAAGTGAAATGGATTGATTCACTGTTAAGTTTAAATATTTTCATTTCTATAGACTAAGGAACAGGACACCACTCCAAGAAGCTCTTCACTGGCTACCTCTATTGAGGTGATCAATGTTCAAGGCGCGCTCCATTGTCCAATGAGCCTCCCAACGAAAAGGACCATTATATTTGACATTGAAGTTTGGACAATAGTCACAAACAGGATTCTATGCTTGAGATTAGCTCCGTGGATCATCGCACAACCTTATCAAAAAAATAAATCCACAAGAAGTTCTGCATTGTTGGTCCAAGCAGCATAACTCTGGAACGCCTTACAGAGCAAAATATGAAGTATACAAGAGCACCTGAAATTCAGACAAGACGTGGCAACCTGGCTGTTGGTGAGATCATTCAGACTACTAGTCCTGGCAGACAGCTTGCAACGACTACCTATCACTAGCATACGCACCATCGTCAGTGGTCAGGTGCCAATGCTGCGATGGCAGAAACAGGGAACCCAGCCCACCAGTAAAAAAGGCACCTAGGCCTCCTTCCAGCTATCAAGCAATGGTGCTATCACCCCTATGAGTTGGACAGAATCAACCAATCCGCTATAAACAATCACGCAATTCCATTTGGACAACCATGTAACATCTAGGAAATCTGCCAGACATAGCCGCCACCGGAGGAATCTCATATACTTCTCACTCTAAGGTCCTAAATAGATATATATTATGACCGTTCCCTGACACCTCATAGTTGAGAACCTATAATAACAATCACAAAGGATGTCTGCAATCCAGTCCATCCTAGCAGATCACCGTCTCTCCGCCTCCCTCTCCATGCCACAGCTTCCCCATTAGAGCCATAAGATCTCAGAGCGGGCATCCTTCTGCTACAGTCAGTATATAAATGTGTACTCAGAACATAAAGAAATTATAAACATAATAATGGGACTTGCAGAGGTTATCGCAGTTGCCAGTAAAAAACAAATGATCAACTCCTGGTCCCTAAGTCATCACACCACTAAATGCAGCCGCCCAACACAAGTTACGAGCACCTCATGCATGACATGGAAACAGATGCAATCATTATCGCATCGATAAAATATGACACAGAGGTGTTCGAAATTTATTGAGTGCAATATAGCCTAATATGAGTTTCACCCACACAAATAGGGACATATGGATTTTGGTGCTTATTGCACCAAAATCTTAATCTTCAGGTAATTACCAGACACGCGCTCTTTATATTCCTTCAGGTTTGACCTGCTGTAATTTAACAGAGATATGTGTGTTTTTATGCACCCAATATGTGCCAGGTACCTTAAAAAATAAAAAACTCATAATTCCAAAATTTGTGGTAGGAGGAGTTACCACACATATTGGAAATTATTAGCCCACTTAAAATGAGGGCCTTAGGCTTAAAACAATCAACCACACACCCTACTCAATGTAGCATTCTACGCGTGAGGGTAAGCCCATCAGTGCCCCACAAAGGGGGGCAAGTGCTTTATGAATGCTACAAAGCATTTCTGTACCCATTTAAGAGGAGTGGGCCCTTTATAAATGCTATAACATAATATATCACTGCATTGCACATATTTGTGTTAGGCAATTTCAGGCATGAGGAAATAAAAGAGATTTGGCCTCAGTCATGCAACTTTGTAGGTCAACGGCCTGATGTGAGATTAGAAAACATGGGGCATAATTCTGAAAAAGTAACGCAGCGCAGTAAATCACCTTGCTGCGCTGCATTACAGGGTAAGGACAGGAATGTGCCGTATTTATTACAATACGGCGTATTCCTGTCCTTTCCCCAGCGCTGGCGCACAATGGGTTGCCTAGCGTCAAAGCAGGCACCCTTGCACCATGGTACATGGGTGTCTGCGTTGCATGCAGGATTGTTTTTGTGTAGGAAGGGGCACCTTCCTGCACAAAAACAATCCCCTGAGGCATATTCCTCTATCTATGTGTGCTGCAGAATGCAGCACACATAGAAGAGGAAGCAATGAGGAGAAATGTAGATAATTCTCCTTTGTTATGCCTCACCTGGGAAGGCGTAGCATTTTGGCACATTCCCAGGTCTACCAGCAATGGTAAATCTGGGAATGTGGCAGATTCCGTGGGAGTTGCGTGGGAACCACTCTGGACCACTCAAAGTGGCCTTGTGTGGCTTGATAAATTGCATTTGAGGGATTGCACCGCGCATGCCCCAGGATGCGTGGTGCAAAAGCGACGCAACTCGCTTCATAAATATGGCTCCAAGTCTTCAGATCCTCAGTTCAGTAACTCAGTAAACACACCACATTTCCTTCAACTTGAACCGCCAGTGGAGTTAAGAAAAAGGCACTTGGAGGCAACGAGCTGGCCCTCTCCACCATGGACCTAGAAATCCTGTTCGAGGCTCAGGACCCCACAACACAAGCTTCCTGCGGCAGCACTCCCCCTCCTTCCCGGCACAGTCTGCGCATTCTTCGCCGGATTCCTGGGAGTAACGCGATCCCGTTCCACCCATTCCTGCCGCGCTCCTGGAATTCCATGTGGTGTGGGAGAGAGTGGAACAGAGCTGGGTATTAAGAAGCAGAGGAGAAAGGGAAAGTAAATGAAAGGAAGAAAAAGACGAAAGAAAGGAGAGTCCGGGGAAAGAAAAAAGAGAGAAAGGGCAAAGAGAGGGAAGAAAGGAGGGTCAGGTAGAAAAAGAGAGCAAGAGAAACAAAAAAAGCAATAAAACGAGAACGGGAGAGATTAAAAAAGAGGAATGGAAAGAGAGGAAAGGGTAGAAAGAGAAGAAAGGGGGCAATAAAAGGAGAGGAAAGAAGGGAAGAGAGGTAACGAAAAGGAAAGAAATGGGGATGAAAAGGTGACAGTGTAGAAAGAATGTGAAGAAATGTAAGCTTGCAAACTAAAAGGAGAAAAGATGAGGACAAAAAGAGAAGGGGGAGAGAAGAGGAAAATGATGCGGCCCAGGAGAGAGAAACGTGGAGAAAGTGGGAAGAAAGGAACACGGAGAAAATACAAGAAAGAGTGAAAAAGTACAGAGTAAGAGTGAAGAGAGTAAGGCAAAGAAAGAGAAAGGTGAATTCGATAGGGAATGGGGAAGTAAGGAGGCAAGTGAGAAGACAAAAAGGAAAGAAAGGTGAAAAGAAAAGTTGAAAAGAAAGCTGAAAGAAAATAATGGGTAAAGAGATAGCAGGGAAATGAGTGGGTGTAGAAAGAGGAAACTGGAAGTAAATTGAAACGAAAGAGTTAATCAGTGATAAAAGATGCCTGGGGATAAAAAAAGAGAATGAAGTGGAACAGGAAGACAGAAATAATGTAGAGGAGTGGATGGAAGGCTGAAATGGGAATACGGGAAAGAGGTGAGAATGGAAAGAAACAATAGCAGTGAGAAATAGAAAGGATGAAAGTTAAAGAAACAATGACACAGAGGAGAAAGAAAAGTGTAACAGGGTAAAATGCAAACAGAAAGAAGGAAACGAGAGAACAGAGGAAAGAAGAGAAATGTCATTGGGGAATAGCAAGGGAGAGAGGAAGGATTACAATAAGGGGGAACAGATAGAAGAAGTGAGCATAGTGAGAAAGGGAGCGAGAGGAGGAACAGTAAGAGTTAGAAGAAAGAATGAATAAAGGAGAATAGAGGAGAGAGGAAATGGGTTGAAAGCGGAGAATAAAAGAGAGAGAGAGGAACAAGGATACCAGGGGATGAGAAAATAAGAGAAAGCAAAGAAGAAAAATCGAGGGGGAAAAGGGAGGAGAGAGGTGGAAAGGGAGCAAAATAGGACAGAGGATGAGAAAAGAGGCAACAAATCAGAGAAGTGAACAGAGGAGAGATCATATGGAAGAGTGCAGAGGAGAAGGAAAGGAAGAAACATGAGAAGGAAACAGAAAAACGACAAGAGAAGAGAGTAGGAGACCACAGAAAAGGAAAACATTAACTACAGGAGAAGAACAGATGAGGAGAGATGAGAAGAAGGAAAGGAGAAGAAAGCAGAAGAACAGAGAAAAGGCACCCCTATCCCCATCAGAATACATCCTTTGGGGTACTAACACTATCTGGGAAACAATTTTCACCAGTCTAGTCTTTGAATACAGCAATCAACAGGGGAAGAATTACCATTTGAGAGAGAAAATGAGAGACAGAGAAGATGTACTCAGAGTGGCACCTTGGGAATGGAAAGTTCATACAGAATCTATGTTAAACCAGCTAAAAAATGAAAATATCCAATGAATGTAAAAGCAAAAACACCTGAAATATGTATCCAAGACTAAGGGACGTAGCATAGCTGAATAATAAAAATTAAAAATTGTAGAAATGTCTCACTACGAAAAATAAGGAAACACATTTAAATCACTTAAAAAAGAACCCTTAAATTTAAACCATTCATAGTTTTCCTTCTCAGTCCTAGTGTCGGATAGCTCGTATGGCAACTCCTACAGTACTCAACCAAATATCGTTTTTGTTTCCATCTGTATTTCTTAACATATATATTTTTTCCAGGCATTTGCTTTCTGTGTTATTTAAATG
This sequence comes from Calotriton arnoldi, assembly GCA_963921515.1. Classification (NCBI taxonomy): domain Eukaryota; kingdom Metazoa; phylum Chordata; class Amphibia; order Caudata; family Salamandridae; genus Calotriton; species Calotriton arnoldi. The sequence goes on from CAWUFW010021557.1 coordinate 105,289, forward strand.
TTATTGACTGGTTTTTATGTTTTTTCATTGTTATGCATCTGAGGTGCTATTTGTTTTTGGCATTATGCCTTTTCATTTTTTCTCTTTCTGTACTATTTAATTAAATGTTTTGATTTCAGCTTTATGGGTTTTACGTGATATCACTTTCGTCCGATTCCTTTCTGTACTATATGATTGAGATGTCATTGATTAAGGTGTTTTACGTTTAAGGTTTTACCCCTTTCTGCCTTTTCCTTTCTGCATTATGTGATTTAGGTGATGTGGGTTTAGGATGTCACTCCTTTTCATTATTTTCCTGTACGTAATATGTGATTTACATGTTATTGAAAGATTTCTGAGTTTTAGGCGTCTCCTCTCTTAGTATTATGCAATTAACATTTTATTTATTTATAAGTTATATGTTTTGGCTATTTCCTTTACATGTTATGATATAAGTGAATTCCTTTAGGTATTCTTTGTTTTTTGAGTAACCCCTTTTGACCTGTTCCTATCTGTACTAAGCTGTGTAGTTGCTCCTTAGACAGGTTTGGCCTTTACCTTTCTCTACTATGTGATTTAGCTATTATTTAATTTAGGTTGTTACACCTTTTCAGATTTTTGTATCATTTAATTTAGTTATTGTATATTTTGTGTGTGTCTACGCGTTTCCTTTTTTCTTTTCTGCATTATACGATTTGGGTGCTGTTGCTTTAGTTTCTTTTTAGGTGTTATCCCTTTCGGACTTTGACTCCAATTGCAAGATCTAAAGGAGTACATTTCTGATTCCGTCTGCCAGGCCCGGTGTACCAGTAGAACGTGTTTGAGAGACCCTCGACCTGGAACTCAAAGGTTTTTGCACAGCGCGAATTACTGAACAATGTATTGTGTTACTGAAAAATGTATTTGCTTCTGAAGTTTTCACACGTGCTTAGCACAGGCCACTACTGCAACCTGCCAGGAGAGATGCAAGGTGAGTTTAAGTTACTCGAGGGCTGACTAAGGTTTCCTATCACCCTCGCTCTTATGTCGCAACAAAGCTGACAATAGGCCACCTGCTGTAAAATATCACAACATATCAGCAGTATACCAGTCACCTTTTGTACCCGTTAAGTCACATGCAGACAAAAATCTAGGCGGCCTATCTTCCTCTATCTACTGCACTACATTGGTGCGCCACTTCCCCTAAAGTGCCACAAGAGGGCAGCAGAGGACCGTCAGCCTTTCCCTTTAGTGTAACGTGGCTGATATGATCTAGTGCCCCATCCAGATTTCCAGTGCGTCCAACATATGACAAGTTTCGACAGCGACAAGTTTGGTATTAAAAACTGAAAACAGAAAAAATTCTACAGTTGAATATCAACCAGGGACAGCTCGTCCGCTATGGCGGAGGAGCGTCACTCCACTGCTTTTAAGCAGTGCAAACTAAAGGAAACATAAAATGATAATAACTCAAAGTTATTATCATTTTATGTTTCCTGCTGCTTTGCGGGCAGGCGGGTAGGCGGGGCTGCTCTGCTCTCGGAGCAGGGATAGGGGAGGAGTCGTTTGCCCACTCTTAAGGGCACATGACTGTTTGGCTGGCCGTCTCGGGCCGCCCAAACCAGTCATGCGCACTTTCCCAGTTCTCCATGCAGGCTGCATTACAGCCTGCGTGGAGAACATGCTCAGGCCCCCATTTCCTGGCTGAGTGTATAACCAGCACGCCAAGACCAATCACAACGCACGCATTGCAGCGTTGTGATTGATCAGGGGAGCCTGGCTGTGCTTCCTGTGTCCCGAGTCCGACGAGGAGAGCAGGAGCAGAGATGCGGGACCGGGCGCGACAAGGTAAGTGTTTATTTTTTTTACATTGCTCAACGTTCCCCCCCTTGCACACCTCCCCACGCACCGGCACTTGCCCCACCACCCGCAAGCCATACCGGCTGCCACTGATCATAACTGATTAGGATGGTCAATAAAACACAACAAATACACCTTGCGAGGTCACAATAAAACCACACATTACAAAAGACGCAAATGTTACTCCATGTGATGTGCATTAATATCAGGTAATGACGTTCCCATGCTTTGTTTAAAAAATCGCCGATACAAGTTCATGCCTGTCATGAAAAGTAGTCCACCCCTGCGGAAAGTTAGGGGATATTGGTTAACCTATTTTTTTACCTGATGCGGAGTCCCAGTGGTGGCCCTCAACATTTTAACAGGTGCAGCACCGATGCTGGGACCACAAAGCACCTGGTGTGCCCGATCAAAACTTTTTTGAAGATTTTGCCACCTGTTTCCTTTTGAGAGCACAGTTACTTAGGCTGCAGTTGGGTTTCTCCAAATAACAATGACCTACGATTTATTGGCTACTTCTCAATATTTGGAAAACTTGGGACTTTCAGGATGTGGCCGTGTAATATCACCAAAGTGAGAAGGGTGTCAGAACTCACAATTCAGTCACCCATCCACCTACAGATTTCCCTCAGTGAGTTAAGCACTCTCTCCAAAGGTGTCTCCAACTTGCAGGTCACTTATTCCTTAACTGTGCATGTTATGTAAGTGATGAAAGCTTGTGCTAGTCTGTGCTGCTGAATCTGATCTGTGGGGAATTTAAGATTACACTTCCTGTGATCTGTGAGAGTATGACACTTGCTACTTTGCTACTGCCATCCTGTACCAATTCTGTGAGGAAGCAAAACTTGCACTGCTGCTGCCTGATTTGTATGTGTCCTGTGATTGGGGAAAGCTTGCCCTGCTGCTGCCCTATCTATATTGTCGTCTGCAGGAGAAATGCCTGCACAATTTCTGCCCAAGGTGTTTCTCTTCTATGAGGACGGGGTGTTTCCACTGCTGAATGAAGGTGTCTCCACTGCTTATGAAGAAAAAAAGGATACATAGAATGCTTTTGCATGGCATGCCCCTTGAACAGAGACTATTCCACAATTTTTGATGCAAGGTGGCTGTAGTCCTGAGTAAGTTTCTAACCCCAAATGGGCAATAATTGAGTGCCAAAACATGTTTACAGAAAAGAGAAGCAGGGTCTGTTGCTCCACCCTCTATATTTGATCTTGTGGCAAGGAGACACCAGTAAAAACATTTTTAGCTCACCCACACACAATTTTAATATAGGTCTGAGAGTTTAACAAAGGGGAACATAAATGTTGACATAAGTGACATAACCTTACCAAAATTAGGGAACCCATAACTAGGAGAGTGTACAACTAGTGAACAGTAATACTCTTACAGTTCTGTTTTGGAACCCACTGATGAACCATATTACGCTAGGTAGGTGAGTTTCATCTTCCTATATGGGTATATGAATGTATAATTCATTTTATAATTCTAATAGAGATAATTCTATTATAGCCTTATAGCTGCTGTATCGGTCTATACCGGCCATCAAAGGCCTGCCCCAGCTCTGCTCGGGTAACAAGGGAGCAGGATTTTAATGCCGGTATAGCCCAACTACAGAGAGCTATAAGGTTATTAGAACATGTCGCCACTAGAGGGCAGAATGTTCTAACAAATTAAACAAAGGCCTCACGGAGCCCGAGGGGATTAAAATCCCCTCGGGCACCGTGAGGCCTTTGTTCACAGCAACAGCTGTGAAAGACAAACATTGGAATGTTGCTCTGCGGGCTTCTAACGGACCAGAAGCCCGTAGCACTCCATTGTATTCAATGGAGTGCCCCACATTCCAATGTTTTAATAGATGTGTTGCTCTTTCTTTTAGGTGTATTGTGTTTCTACTATGTTTAAGTGTGTTTACAGAGATAGTACAAATGCCTTTTAACTTCTCTCACTGCCTCTTTAGAGTGTTAGCCACTTGTGCTGTATCTGTCCTGTATGTGTGAGAGAAGCGTGTGATGTTCCTCCCGATACAGCCACTAGTTCTTTGCGTATTCTTTGCGCTAGAGAAAGCTGCACGGCTATTGTCCATGTTGCACCTTTGTTGTGATGTGAAGCTTGGTATAAAACTTTACACTACACAAAAGACAAAACAAGTCATGTTGTCAATTATCATTGTAATGCATGACGTCAATGGAAGAGTGAGCCCTCACAAAATGTGTGTCCAGAGTTTCCTTTGAGTTTTATGCGTGAAGCAAGCAGATTTTGGAATGGACTAGATGACTTTGTAGCATTTGCATTTGAAAACATACCTGCCCGCAGCTGTGTGTCAAGTGTAACACCTTCAGCAGATTCTGGCATGTTAGCCAACATCATTTTGTAATCTGGGACTTTGAACCCATAAAAGAAAGCGTTAAGGTAAAAATGCAAGCCCCATAATGCAGCATGCTGAAAAGTGAGGAATGGCTGATATGTCATAGTGCACTTGACAGGCTCGTGAACTGTAAAATAAAAATTTTGTTCCTGACTTTGTCTTTTTTTCTTCATGTTTAAAAGGCCCAGTGGGTGAGGGCAGACACATCTTTTCAAATGCAAATACTACAGTTCACTGGTAATGGGCCAACATTCACACTCCTTGGGAATAAACAGCATGCTAAAAATACATTGTTTCCCAGAACAATTTGAGAGACAGAGTGTAGGAAAGTGGAATATTAAGTGGTGAACCTGGGTAGGCTCACTGTGTAATATTATCACAATACCCCAAAGATGGCCCTTGGATTCACACTAATAAATCCTTAACTCAGTCCTGGTAGAGTTGCAAAAAGCAGTCAGACTGCTAGAAGAACACATGCTACACATTTCAGAATACCAACATGGACGATAAGTCATTGACACAACTCTAAAGAAATCTAACATCAATTTATAAAAAAAGAGAAGACTTTTAATTTAATTTAGACACCACAATGAACTTGATCAGACACATATAACTGGAGTTGTGAATTTTAAAAGCAATAGAAAATCAGTGCAAAATAATACAGAGAAAATGTATCATTGCGGCCAATGGAGAAAACTACTAGTGACAATCGGTCACTTAGAGGTCGAGTTGCGTTGTACCCTTGCAGGGTAAAGGTGGTGCATGTCCCAGGACCAAGACACAACAGTCAGTTAAATTTTACCTGGCCGGTGGAGCCTGGGTGCCACGTTGTCCTGGCTGTCCCTGGTGCTTAACGGGAGCTGCGGAGGTGCTACTTTGACCACTGAAACGGTGCTGCGAGAGAAAAAGATGCAAAAAGAGAACAACAGAGTGGTTGCTGACGTCGGTCAAAGGGCAAATGGAATTCCCTCTTAATACAGCGTTGAATGATGGGGTTAGTTGCTGGACTGACGACCAACAAGCCTTGGCAGCGGTATGTGGAGCAGAAAGTAACTTCGACATCTGGTGGTCCCGGGGAACGTGGTAGCTGCCTGTAACTTCATGGAAGGCAGGACTACATTTCCCACAATGCACTAGACCATCTAGATTCGGGCAATCCCTCGGAGGGCCCGATGGTTGGTGATTCTTGGGATCCGGAGAGTTGTTTTACCTGCAGTTTGCAGGTGACTAGTGCCACTAGTCCAGAGGGGTCTGATGGTGCTTCAGGCTTCCACAAGGGTCCCTATGCCAGGGAGTGCCACGTTTTAGCCAAGGTCATGGCTCGATCACACAGTTCCAAGTCTGTTGCTACAGGAATAAGGATCCCTCTTTTGCTTTGGGCTGTGGGCAAGGTCCTGTTGTCTCCAACACGTGTCTCGTCTTGATCCTTCCTTGATGTAAGTTGTTCAGAATTGAGGTTCTGGTGTCAGGGGAGTTCCTTAAATCCTTGATTTAGGAGAGTGAGGAGGTGGGAGCTAGCAGCTAATGGGCAGCTTGTCCCTACAGCTAGTCCGCCCCGAGATGACCACATCTGGGTGTTGGGTCACCTTTTCTACCCAGAACTCTCTATTCTGCCATTTCTAAAGATGGCAGGAATCTAATTTTATTGTTCAGACCACACTGCTCACCCTGGAGATGTGGCTAGCCTTCGGGGGGTGTACACCTCCTTGACTAACTAATTTTCCGGCTGTCCGTGTGCAAATGTGCTTGGGGCAGCGGGAGGGTTGTTTCCTGCACTGGGAGTCAGCCCTGATGCATATCAGAGGCAGTGTAGCCTTTGAAGCTCATCATCTTGATGTGCCACTTCACTAGCCTGCTTGGGAGGAGGGAGGTGTGACCTCTTCCTGATCAAGCATTTGTTCCTGAATCCTGGGAGTGATCACACTGCCTGACAGTCTTGGCCGCAGGAAATGCAAGCTTGCCAGCCACAGTACTGAGAAACTGGGGCAGCCTCTAAGATAGCCACCTGGGTGTATGCCAGCTCGCCCTTGACTCCAAATTCATGTCAGGGTTGAGAAGGCAAATTGTTTGATACCAAATTCGACAGGTTTAGGCAGTAACATAATGGAGCAAGCAATCCCAGGTCTGCCCGGGTGCAAGCCGATGTTATCCTATGTACTGCCCATCACTTATAATGTTCATTAATGGAAAAGGACACTAAAGGAACATGTAAACTTGGACTTACATGTCCACATCTTTAATGTAAGACACCCTGCCTCTTCGGCTTTATGAGGTCTTCCTTAGGCGACTGACATATATTGAAGGCAGTGTAAGGGCTCTGCCTCACATTGTGTGGGCAAAGTCGAAAGTGAGCAGGTTACACTGGCAGGACTGCAGTCAGTAGTTTATTTGGGTCACTCAGGGTGGCACAAACAGTGCTGCAAGCCCAGTGGACCCCTTTACTACCCATGACCTTGGTACTCTGATACAGCCTCTCAGGCTTCCTCCATCAGCTGTGTTCCCCCGACGAATAGGACGCCACCACCTGATAAATTAGATCAAATTTTGCAAGAAATAAGAAACTCACGTCAGTCCATTGAACATCAAATTGGCACTCTTACCACTGGCTTTACCCTCTTACGCGCAGACCATAATAAACTGGCCGAAGCGGTCAAAAGTAATAAGCAAACATTACTAGAAATAGTGCCACAACATAAAGAACATACCGAACAATTGTCTCAAATGCAAAAACAACTGACTACCCTCCTTGATAGAGCAGAAGACGCGGAAGGAAGAGCTAGGCGCAATAATGTTCGAATTATTGGAATGCCGGAACGATCGGAAGGCCCTAATGTGACCCAATTCGTCGAACAATGGCTAAGAGAGCATATAGCCCCGGAAGGATTGTCCTCCTTTTACTGCGTCGAGAGGGCGCACCGGATTCCTACGGGCAGACCGGCGGCAGGGTTGCCACCGCGACCACTAATAGCCCGTATTTCAGGGATCGAGACCTTTTGCTCCAGAAAGCCAGAGAAAATGCTCCGATACATTTTGAAAACAATCGGATTTCCCTTTATCCGGATTATACTGTCCAGGTATAGCGGCAAAGAGCCTCCTATCAACCACTGAAGCGAAAACTACAAGCATTAGACCTCAAGTATGCTCTACTGTTTCCAGCATGACTAAAAATTATACATAACCAAAAATCTCACTTTTTTGAATGCCCTGAGGCGGCAAATGACTGGCTGGAATCCACCCTTCCTTCTCAAATGCTAGATAATATTGACCAGCAGTTGCGGCGTACCTTAGCACGAACCCCTAAACCAGGAACCCGCCGCAATAGATCTGCGGCTCGGCCTCCCACGAAGAAACCACCACCGGAACAGGCCTTACTGGAACGAGAGTCAGCGTTGGCAAAAGCATCTTCTTTGCGAGAACCTATCCAAATAACATCACCGGAACACTCAGGTGACAATCTCCTGCACTCTGACTCTGAAAGTAACGATGTACTGTTCCCATCGATCACTCCACAGATAGTGAAGGACTTATTTGGCTGAAGGACAACAGAACAGTACAAGTCGAAGCGCAACTATTGAAGATCACCTACATGCTCTGAAGGGAAGTAAGATGTTGTCCAAAGTGCAAAATGTATTGTCTTCCTCTTTCTTTCCCCAGACCTCTATTATTATTGCATATTTACTGAAGGTCCCGTTACGAGAGCACCTCTGTCTTAAAATGTAACATCATGTATGAAGTAGGAACCACCCCCTCTGCAGTTTCTGCATTATGTAACCGTTTGGAAACAGTTTGTTGTGTAAATGTTTGGACCAACATAGTTTTTCTGTTGGCCCTAGTATTGGGTTTAGTAGTTCGAAGGGTCTTAATGGGTTTCTGGCTTACCCCACCTAATGTTAAACAAATGATATCTCGTGATTTCCTGGTCCATATCATTGAACTCATAAGAATGCTAAATGACTCTGTTGGGTAAATACAAAATAGTAACCTGGAATGTACGGGGAATGGGATCAGTTCAAAAGCGCCACAGAATCCACGCTCAATTAAATAGATGGAAGGCGCAGATAGCCCTGCTTCTAGAAACTCATCTGACCAACTCTGAAGTGCTCAAGCTGCGTAAAAAATGGAAGGGCCAAATATTCAACACCTCCTACTCTGCATTTGCAAGGGGGACATTTATTTGGATCAGACACAGGGTACCATTTGTGCTGGAGGAACAGCGGATAGACGCAACAGGGCACTTCGTATTGTTGCAGGGTATTTTAGATGGTATCCCAATTGTTCTTGGTAGTATATATGCCCCAAACTATGAACAAAATGCTTATCTTACCGGCCTAAATACAGTATTATTGGATTGGTTTGTTTTCCCATGGGTCCTAGGGGGGGATTATAATTCTGTCCTGGATGTTCAACTAGATCGATCCCATCCCCCCATACGCGGGGCGGCCACCATCAAACAAGCAGAATTTTTAAAATCTTGGGCCGTGGGTTGGACACTGCATGACATATGCCGATTTCAAAATCCGTCTATCCGGGAATATTCTTTTTATTCCCCGCCACATCAATTACATACTAGACTGGATCGAATATTCCGCTCCACGTCTTTGATACCCCAGATTTCCCAGTCCACAAACTTTGGGAAAACGCTATCAGACCATAATCCACTTGAGATTCTTTGGAATGGGGAAGGGAACCCACCCCAGTCCCTACTTGGAGACTGTGGCCACAGACCCTTGAAGATACGGTATTTCATGATAAATTGGACACGGCCATTACTAACTATTTTACCGAGAATGATAATTCCACGTCGTCTCGCTTCATTGAATGGGACGCTTTTAAAACAGTGATCCGGGGCACGGCCATAGGGGCAACTGTGGGAGCCCGACAGGAAATACACAAGACTCTTACGTTAGTCGAAGACTCCCTGAATGCCCTGGAACGTGACGCGAATACCGAGCCATCTAAACAAGACCAATTACAGGAAGCAAGGATTAAACATGCTGAACTCCTTGAACAGCTTCGCCTCATAGATTATAGAGCATATACGCAACATAGACATGTGGAAGCAGATAAGTCTGGCACCCTACTGGCACGCATTCTACGAGACACTCCCCCCCTGTCCCAATACCAGGAATAGCACTCCCAGATGGCACTGTTGTTCACACACAGGCAGAGATCAATCTTGCATTTAGCGCCTATTACAAGACACTATACAGTGACTAAGATACTGCATCACCGGAACTTATAAATGATTTTCTGAGTGATCTTACATATGCCAAACTATCATTGGACGCCCAAAAAGAGTTACGAAACCCTATCACTAGAACTGAAATCAAGGCTGCCATTAAAGAGCTCCCGTATAACAAGACGCCGGGGCTCGATGGACTATCGGCGGAATTCTACTCTGCCTATGCTGACAAACTAGTTCAACGTCTGGAACAGTTATATAAGACAGCCTATGACAAGCGCTCCCTACCACTGTCTACCATGCAGGAATTAGTCACGTCTCTCCTCAAGCCCAACAGGAATTCCCGGAATATGTCGGGATATCGCCCTCTCTCCTTATTGCCCACTGAGTATAAAATACTCAGCAAGATACTGACTGGACGCCTCCTTCCCTACCTCCCGAAATTGATCCATTTTGATCAAAGTGGATTTGTGCCTGGTCGGAATACCTCCCTAAACATTAGGAGATTACATTACATACTGGAAGCTGCGTCTGAACTTTCCTGCAATGCTGGATGTATTTCTCTTGATCTCCAGCAAGCGTTTGATACGTTTAATTGGAAATATATGTTCGCTACTATGAAACGATATGGCATCCCAGAAGGCTACCTAAATTGGGTTAACTTACTATACACTGCCCCTACGGCGCGTGTTAGGACGGGCTCCCATATATCTCACCCTTATCCAGTGGCGAGGGGTACACGACAGGGTTGTTCCTTTTCGCCACTGTTATTTGTTTTATCATTAGAACCCTTACTCATTAAACTCCGTAAGGAGGCCGCAGCTCTAGGGATCCAAATAGGACAATCAACACATGTAGTATCAGCATACGCTGATGACCTTATACTTTTTCTGAAAGACCTAACCACAAATATAGCACCTATTCCATACATATTTCAACAGTTTGAGCGGGTTTCAGGCTTGGCAATAAATACTCCCAAATCACATGCATTTTTTATGCAATTCAGGGAAAACCCAGATCCTATTAGTTTTGGCAATCTTATTATATCAACTGCGCCACAAACCTTTAAATATTTGGGCATACAAATATATAGATCCCCACAGGATCTGCTGGATGGCAATGTAGTGAAGACGATTGGTTCCTTACGGGCACAAGTCTCTTTTTGGACATCGCTGCCTCTGTCGGTGATGGGCAGAGTGGCCATTTCTAAGATGGTGATGCTCCCGAGGCTGTTTTTTTACTAATTTGCCAATTCTGATTCCTGCACACATATTTCGTACACTTGACACCCTTCTAATAGAACTTATTTGGGGTAGTGGACGCAGAAGGATGAGCCTAGCTAAATTACAATTGAAGCCTGAGGAAGGTGGACTGGGTGCCCCTGACTTTCGCGCATATTGTATGGCCAGTCAGCTTCAATGGCTTTCTTATTGGCTGGCGGGGCGTAACATACATGAGATTAGCTACACACCACAACTCCTTAATAGAGGTACACTTCACACATTGCTTTTACCCACTGCTAGGCTACCTCCCGCTGCTCCCCCTCTGCTTAAAACGGCCCTCTTGTTTTGGAAGCGGACGTTACGGTATACTAAAAGTGTCCCTCCATATTCTCCTAATATCCCATTACTTGGGTTACCTATGGCCACCGGGCTAATCACTATCCGTAAAGTTACACAATGGACGCAAGAGGGAGTGACGACAATCGGGGCACTGTTTATAGATAAGACACTGGCAGATCACGACAATTTCACCCGCACACATGGTGTCCCCCAGACATTGTTTATCCTACCTGCCGCCATTTCATATTATATTAAACGCCACTGGTCCCCCGATGGAGCAGAGCCTCCTACTCATGAACTAATACATGCAATACACTTAATGGGGGAAGGGCGACACCTCACCCGCTGGTTATACAAAGGCATTAGGTCACACGCCAGAATATCACTCACCCCTCTGCGTACAAAGTGGGGAGGGGATCTGGCTAGGGACTTTACGGATAAGGAATGGGCAACTATATTGGAATTTCCTAAAAAGGTATCTAGAAAACGCTAAATTTAAATATATACAGTGTATGATTTTACATAGGGCGTATCTTACACCACACCGTATTAATAGTATATACCCGGAGGCCCGACTCCCTTGCCCCCGGTGTCAAGAACCCGACGCAGATATACTTCATGTGCTATGGGATTGCTCACGTTTACGAGACTACTGGCACAAAATTGGTTATCTAGTACAGAACCTAACGGGCACTGAGGTATGGACAACACCAGAGAGCTGCCTACTGGGGCTTCACCGTTGCCCGAAAGGGAAGAAAGTAAATTACCCCTTCGCAGACACGGCCATCCTTATAGCGAAGCGTGCGATAACTCTGAGATGGAAATCAGCCCTCCCCCCACACCACTTACTTGGCACACAGAAATGATTCGATGGGGTAGTGCAGAGAATGCTATCATACGAAAAGAAGAATCCCGAGGATTACATAAAATACCCATATCTATGGAATGGGATCAGATGTTAGAAGCACTAAAAGCTATAGATCCAATGGAACCCCCAAGCTCCCAAGGCGCACTACCTTCTTCCCCGTTAATGCCCTGACACCATGACTGAACCCGTTTAAAGTCATATATTGTGCAATACCGCACTGCTTAAGACCCATTAAAGGTACATTACTATCACATTATATAGTTATTTGCGAGACCACATACCTCTTTTAACGTGAACATGCATGGGTGGGAGGCCAGAACAGTGGGTGGGGGGAATCTTTAGATTAAGAAATGTCAGTTTATAATGTTAAGTGTTGATTGATTCACATAATATGAGGATGTTTGTAAATTATAATGGTCATCGCCTGTGGAATGTGCTTTACACATAGATAATGATAGAAATGTGATACTGTAAAATACGATCATTTTTTATATCTGTATGTACCATCAAACAGTGGTGACATTGCTATACCATTTGAATATGATAAAATCAATAAAATTGTGTTTAAAA